>JAANDH010000768.1:112965-203674 GCA_011799765.1 Nymphaea thermarum
ATATATATATATATATATATATATATATATATATATATATATATATATATATATATATATAATGTTGCACATATATACATGTTTATGTTATAATATATAAATATATGTATGTATATGTATATTAAAACGTACATGTATATTATGTACATATTACAATGTACATGTATATTAAAAAGTATATTATATGTGGAGTATATGTATAATGTATATGTGTGTGTGTATATACTACATATACATACTATATTATATACATACATAACATAGTATACTCATACAGTATATAATCTATATTATATATGTAACATATTATTATACACACATATTATATATGATATTATATAGTATATATGTATATAATATAAGTATATTAGAAAATGTGTATATATGTACATGTATATATGATGTAATATATACCATACAACATATATGTGCAGTATGCTACTATACATGTGTAGTATACCATACTATTTCACGTACATTTATGTATACTACATCATATATAAATATATATACATATATATGTACATGTACAATGTTACACAAAATACATATAATTATATTATGTACATGTATACATATGTGACATGTTTTATACATTATATATGCATAAAATGTACATCTTATGCACATACATAATATGTATATATGTGTATATGTATTATATATTTGTATATATATTATACATATATAATACATTTTATATCAATACAACCATTATATATTACAATACATATATAATGCAAGATATATGTATATAATATTATATATAATGACCTGATAACATTGTATGCAATTATATATATTATACATATATACAAAACATGTACCAATAAATAAAAATATATAATGCATATTATATAGCAACGTATACTATATATAATTTTATGCTATATATGATACGTAATAATATAAACATATAATATATACGTGTATAATACATATAATATACACACAATATACATAATACATACAATATATACATAATTATGCATATATATACATTATACTATGCACTTATAATATTACGTATAACGTATATATACATATAATACGATATATACATACACACACACACACACACACACACACACACACACACACACACACACACACACACACACATATATATATATATATATATATATATATATATATATATATATATATATATATATATATACATATATATATATATATATATATATAGTTATAGACATATATATGTATATCTACGTTTGTGTATATCGTATATGTATAATATATGTTGTTATACAGAGGTGTAAAATTTTGAAAAAACAAAAATTTAACTTTTAAATTATTTAAAAGTTTAATTTGGCCTCTATAAATATTTAGAAGAATGCAGTTGTCCCTTATCAAAACTTTTAGGAAATTTATTCACTCGTGTCATCTGTTATATCTGGCCCCCAAAAAATTTATCCCCATGTCATTTTTCCGTTGAACCATATTTAAATTCAAGCCGGACTTCCAAAATATGTTGGAACCTTAATATCTCAATCCCATGAAAAAGATGCTAATGGCTCTTAAGGCTGGGCATGGAGCTGAGTACCCGGCCCGAAAATTAGGCACCGGGCCGACTCAATAAGTTTTTGGGCTAGGCTCTGGTTGGAACTTGGGTTTTAGGTGTCCAGCCATGCCCGAGCCGTAGTTACGGGCTATCTGAGCCAAGGACCAGCCCAATGTCCAGCCTTAATGGTTCTCCTTGCACAGATAACAATACATTTTGAATCACTTTATCTAATGGGATTCATATGTTATATGCAATTCACTTCTGCAGCTGAATCCACATTGTGTCCAGAATTCAAAGTGGATACATGTAAATAAAAGACTAAAAAATGTCGAATCAATATATTGTCAAAATTTAGTAACGAAAGGGTGCTCCAGGAGCACCTACACCCACCGAACACAGAAAATTTACTTTCCTATTTATAAATGTTAAACTTTCCGTTTGTCAAACTCAGAGACAATTATATACACATGTACACTTTTCAGTGGAAAAAAATCTATAGATCGTTTTGACTGTAAGTAAAATATATCTAAAATCTTTGAAACATTAAAGGTCCACAATATGCCAATTTTTAAACTTGAAAATTCATGTTATATTTTCTTAGCAACGTGACTTCATTCTTATTGAATGAGCCATGTGAAGAGAACCGAAAAAAATAGAAAATCACATCCGGTGTTCATGGTCTAGTAGAGTGAGGGCCAATAAAGTCATCTTTATCTCTAGGGTTTCAACAAAAGACTGGTGTAGATTAAACAAAAGAGGAGAGATACCTCAAAGTGGCAGAAGCGCTACTCCTTTTGCCCTTGCTCTGGGGTTGAAGGCTACTTTGGTATAATTTAGGCAAAAGCGTGACACCCGTCAACTGCAGTGTTGTGGATACACTAATTGTAATCCAAAAAAATTAATGTTTATGTGCCCTGAAAAGAAAATAGGGTTGGTTGGATTCAAGAGAACAACCACCCCCACGACTGTCAAATTAAATCCATGGAAGAAAGCAATTAATTGGTCTACTAGATAGTTCTTGTATAGCATAAATAGATATACAACTTTAGTATCGAGTGGACGCTTCTTACAAACGGACAAACATGCATAATCAACTGCAGAGTTAGGTTTAAGACACATCGTTTAACTCGCATAGAACCCAATTTCTCAAATGGAGTCATTGATGATAGATACTAAGGCTGACAGACGTCAAAGCCGCATCTTTTGGACCTGAAAACTGGTTTTGGTACATTTAAGGCTTAAAACTTGTCGGGTCGCTTCAACCAAGTGGCTGACCATGTGCATCAACCACGTTGAAAGCTGGGACCGACATTTGATGACTGTTTTAATGTGGAAGCTCATCAATACTAAATTGAGGACAGGCGTTCGTAGCTCGGCAGGTTGGAGGTCATTTTCATAGGGACGGATAAGAAACTTGCACCAGAAAAATGATCTCACAAACTGCCCGCGTGCAAGCTAAAGATTCAAGCCGAGAACAATAAGACAGGTCAAACTCAACTTGACTAAAAAAACTCCAGCTTGAACTTGAGTCGAGTTCCGTAGTACAGGTTCGAGTTTGATTAGCTTAACTCATTTCTGTTAATCTGTCTCTTTTCTTTTAACTGGTCAACCTGTTAACTCGTTTAACTAGTTCAACTTTGATAAACCATTTTTAAATAGTCAAGCCGAACCGAGATTAAACGAGTAAAGCTCTTGTAATTGAAAAATATAAATTTAAACTCCAACTCTAATAGTCTGTAAACTAGTTGAGATCCAGTAGACTTCTTTCCAGCGAGTTAATGTCGAGCCAAGACTCGTTACGCAGCCCTACATCTGGATAAAGCCGGCAGCCGTCTTGTGCTATAAATTCTTCCCCCAAGTTCAATCAATGAAGCTGCAAGCACAAGCCGCGTCTTCTTTTCCGTCTGTCTCAGGAGAAAGAAAAGAAGAGGAAGAAAGACATGTATTCATCTGCCTTCCTCCTGTTCGTGATAGTGATCGTCATCTCCGCCTTTGGGCTGCGCTTCCACGCCCCTTCTCGCTCGGCCGGTGGAAAGAGAACGAATGCCATGCTGAGAACGTATCCCCTGGTAGGCGACCTGCCGGGGTTCATCCGCAACCGCCACCGCTTCCTGGAGTGGTCGACGGAGGTCCTGGCAGCCAGCCCCACCCTCACGGTTGAGATGGTCCGGCCCGTAGGCTTCCGGGGGATAACGACGGCCAACCCGCGAAATGTCGAGCACATCCTCCGCAACAACTTCACTAACTACCCCAAGGGCGAAGAATTCGCGGAAATGCTCCGCGACTTCCTTGGCGACGGCATCTTTAACGCCGACGGTGAGACGTGGAAGGGCCAGCGGAAGACGGCCAGCTTCGAGTTCAATACGCGCTCGCTCCGCAACTTCGTCATCAACACCGTCCGCGAGGAGATAAGCGGTCGGCTCGCGCCGCTTCTAGCCAGGGCATGTGTAGAGGGCAGGGCCCTCGACCTCCAGGACGTCCTTGAGCGCTTCGCTTTCGACAACGTCTGCCGTGTCGCATTCGGCGAGGATCCGGCCTGCCTTAGGCAGGTCTCGCCGGAAAACTCTGCCCAGTTGCCGGCAGAAAGGAAAGTAAATGATGTGCCTTGTTCAATTTCCGAGCACACGAGTTTGAAGAATCGAACCGATGGGATATCGAAAGAGAACGGGTGGGAAGACGTGGAGAACTCCCAGCTTTCGTTGGAAAATCAGAAGCCCATAGTTTTCATGCAGGACTCTAGGTTTTTCGAGATGTCCGCAGCAAAGGTAAGCTCCTATAGATCTCCCCTAGCAAATGATGGTCACGAGGAACCGACCACCCAACAGGAGGAATTTCCGAAGAAATATTCGCGTGAAGACGGTGGAACGATGACGGAAAGCCATTCATCCGGCGATCACCTGCTGGATTCTAGGCCTTTCGGCCATCTTGCGCCAGAACGGAACAGAAAGGGGGGACACTCTAAAGCATCTGAATCGGAGATCCTCAGCTTCCAAACGAATATTTGGCGGGAAAACAGGGGTTCAAAAATGACAGTTCTGGAGGACACGATCTCCTGCCGGTCTCGACCGGAATCCGTGCCTCCAGCTACACCGGTCGCATCACTCGAAAGCAAACCAGCGCCGGAACCCACATCCTCCGGAGGTGAACAAGACCACCACCTCTTGAATAAGGTCCTTCCAGAGAACAAGTTCGCTCGAGCATTTGAGGACGCGGCGATGCTGAGCGCCGGCCGCTTCCTCCACGCCTTCTCCTTCCTGTGGAAGATAAAGCGGCACCTCAACCTTGGCTCTGAACGCCGACTCCGCGATTCGATCGCGCTCGTCCACGGCTTCGCGACGAAGATAATCCGGTCACTGAGGGTCGAGATGTCGGTCGCCTCCTGTGGTGATTCGCCTAGGGCAGACCTTCTCTCCCGCTTCGTCTCCGACGAGACCCTAACGGAGTCCTACCTTAGGGACATCGTCGTGAGCTTCATCCTCGCCGGACGCGACACCACCTCCTCCGCCCTCACATGGTTCTTCTGGTTGCTCTCCTGCCGACCGGACATTGAGCGCAAGATCCTCGAAGAACTCGCCAGCGCCCGCCATATCCAACGTCAGATCTCCGGCATCCACGACGTGGAAAACGACGAGATATTTGGGTTTGATGAGCTCCGGGACATGCACTACCTGCAGGCAGCGATCTCGGAGTCCATGCGATTGTACCCGCCCGTGCCGGTCGACACGAAGCACTGCCTCAGCGACGACGTGCTCCCAGACGGGAGTTGTGTACGGAAGGGGTGGTTCGTGGCGTACAACTCGTACGCAATGGGTCGGATGCGGGAGATCTGGGGGGACGACTGCCTGGAGTTCCGGCCGGAGAGGTGGCTCTCCCCGGAGGGATTATTCAGGCCGGAGAGCCCGTTCCGCTACCCTGTCTTCCACGCCGGGCCGAGGGTCTGCCTGGGCCGCGAGATGGCCTACATCCAGATGAAATCCGTGGCCGCCTTCCTGCTCGAGCGCTACGAGGTCGAGGTTCTCCGCCGCGACGCAGGCCCTCCGCCTTATGCCCTCTCGCTGACTCTCCGCATGAACGGCGGCCTGCCCGTTCGCCTCCGTCCCAGGCCACTCCTCTGCGCATGACCTAGAGAATCAGAGATACGTTTTAGCCTGCCTAGGCATGCGGCCGCAGGTGTACGAATGAATATCGGCACAAGGCAGCCATGGCCGCGTACCCAACTTTTCTTAGTAGTATTGTCTTGAACCGCATGTTGATCTAGGCTCAGCCCGGCTGTTCTTTGCCGGAGTGGGCACATCAATGGTGCGGTCTGGGAAAAGTTTATCACCAGAAACCCAAAAGAAAGAGAAAAATAATACATATAACCTGTTTAACCAGACGACCGTCTACTTCCAATAGAAGGTCGCGCTTGGGAGGATCTCTCTCATCCTTATTGCAGAAACAACCGTGTACTTAATACATGAAAATTATGGTGTGGAAGATTTATAGATATCACTGATACAGATGAAAACGACGAGCTTCAACTTCACGTACGCATATTTTGGCGAGTTTAGTCCTTCATATTAGAGGTTTCAGCCTCAGATAGAGGCCATAATCACCAGACTATGTTGATCGATAAACTTCTTTTTAAAAAAAGGATCTCTCTTTAAAAGAAACAACTAAAAAGCCAAGTATGGTAGTAATAAAATTTTACAGTCGACCCATATCATCTGCGGTCATACATATTTGATATCATATGGCTTTGATATGAATACGAAAAAATTACATCAAGAGAGACAAAGTTTCAGCGGTGCACCGTTCAACCTTCCACTTTTCAACAAACTACCACCTGACTTTGCACCTAAACTCTTTAAGTGCCGTTTCTTGAACGGAAGTCACCCTTTTCTCTCTGCTGACACTTTTTCCTCTTCGTCTGTCTTTTAGTATTCATTTTCCTTTTAAGGACGTTGTCTGGTTTAATATAATTTTTTGAACACTCTCACTTTTCCCCCATCTCATATATATATATATATATATATATATATATACACACGCTACATAAAATTACACTATTACTCTGTCAAGTTTTATTATTTCCTCCCTCCTCGAATTTGCTTACCTCTTCATCTCTCCTACCTATACTAAACAAGGGCTGTATGCTCGCGGGCTCTCCTTGTTCGGTATAGTGGTGGGAGGGGGAAAGAGGGAGAAAATATTTATGCCGCCACTGCACAATGCTTGACCGGCTGGCCCGTGGGGACTCGGTAAAGCCTTAGCAGGCCCGTTGGCAAACAAGGCAGCCATGGGCCCAGTCGAGCCTTTTGGTTGGAGCCATCCACGTGGATGGCTCTTCCTTTTGTATTAAAAAATGAAAAACCGCTCCGCAGTGGCAGGGGAGGCCTGGGCAATGGCATCTGCTGATAAGAGTCGGGTTCGGGCCGGCTCCATGCCCGAAACCCAAGCTCGGTGCTGACCCGATCAAAATAAATCGGGCCCCGGGTACCTAAGCCGGATGCAGACGTCTTCCCCTGTTTGCGATGGCCCCGTTGGTTCTTTTATGTTAACTACTTGAGGGAGGTGAGGGCGCCCCGAGCAGCGACCTCCTGTCACCGGCGGCGATGGCAGGGCAGCGGGAGGTCACCACCCGAGGGAGGCGATGGCATCGTTGCCTTCCCATCACCGCGGGCTCACTTTGTCCTTTGTCCATAATATATATATATATCAGCTACCGGCAATGTGCAATCCTTGCCTGGCAAGTAGGGCTGAACTCAAGTCAAGTCGAGCCCGAGTTCGGCTAGCTCGAGCTTCGCTCAAACTCTAGTTGAGCTTTACAATGGTAGCTCGCTCGAGATTGAACCAACTCAATTAATTGATGCTTTTGTTGTGGAAGGGGACATTGTTTCATGGAAGAAGACATCTGTAGCAAAAGGTAGTTCTGCAAAGGAGAAAGAACAATTATATGTTACAAAAATCTAAAAGAAGAAAAAGAATGATCTTTAGATCGAGCTGAAAATCTAGAATGGGTCTCAGTTTCCAAAACACTTGCTCGAGCGAGGTTTGAGGAAGAACAAACCCTCGCTCGAGCAAGGGTCTAAGAGAGAATAGACCTTTGCTCGAGTGAGGGTTTGAGGGAAAACAGAGCTCACTCGAACGAAGAGGTCAGAGAGAAAACAAACATCCGCTCGAGCAAGGGTCTATGGGTTTTAGACACCCTTGATCGTTTCGCTCGAGTGAGGTCGAGGTCTGTGCTCAAGCGAACCCTCTCAAGTGAAACCCTTCCTCGAGCAGAGATCATTGGGTTTTTGAGGCCTTCTCTCATTTGAGGGAGAGAGGGTTTTCGGAATCCTTGTTTTTTCTGATTTAGAGAGAGAGAGAGCACAGTTGTTGTAGACTGGTTGCCATCAACAATTCCACCGATCGCCGGATGTCAGTGTTGATCGAAGGAGTTCGTTGGCAGTAGAGGATGAAAAAGGAAGAGAGTGAAGAAAGAGAAAAAAAGACGAAAAATGAGGATGAAACAATGAGGAAAACAATAAATATCCTTTACCCGAGCTAACAAGCCCAGTTGGGTTAAGTGAGCTTCGTTAAGCAAACTCGAATTCGGCTCAATAAAATAAACAAACAAGCTGAACGATTAAGTAGAGCTCGGCTTGTTGAGTAGAAAAGCTGGCTCTAACTCGAATTCAAGCGAGCAGGGTTCAAATTGCTCAGCTCCTTGTTCACCCCTACTGGCAAGGGTTGAACCTGGCCCTCGGCACCTTTTAATTTTCTTCGCTCAGTGGCAACTCTCCATGCTCAGGGGAGGACGATGATACTCTGTGGCTGCGTGGAGGATTGCTAAAAAAAAAAAAAATTAACGACATAGACATCGTGAAAATCTTGTTCAAACAGAAAGAAAAAGAAGAAAAAAAAGCGGAAAACATTCACAACAAAGGAAAAAAAATGACGCTTATTTCCAAATTTAACTGCTTTCTTGACCGTTGAAACACCTAATCATTCCCCGATATGATTTAAGACATATTTGTTGAAAACCGAAAAAAAAAATAAAACTTTGTGGTGTTGAAACTGCCAGAAATGGCGGTTCAACAGGACCCGATCGAAGACAGAAAAATTATGAGTTTTTCAACAAAAAATCCAGATCTTCATGCTAGAACATGAGTGTAGACACAATGCTAACAATAGTTGAAATCTGTACATTTTTCTGACGAACTGCCTAAACCTATCCTTGGAGAGGAGGGTGCATGAGAAATGAATACCCCCAATTTATATTTCTCGAAACATATAAAATGTAAAAATCATGTCGCCGGCAGTTATTTTGATAGTTTTCAGAAAAGTCTATTTTGCTGTGGAACGAGGGCAAGTGGGTTCAGTTGGACCTTTCGAAAAGGATCCATGGCTCAATCTGTTGGCATAGTTGGTAAACTCTAGAACCGGACTCGGATCCGCAGCCAATTGGGCCAACGGATCAACAATTCGATTAGATTATGTAATAAGGTCATACCATCGACATGCGACCGAGTTACCATATTCTAACTCTTTCTTTCTTTCTATTTTGAAATCATTAATGTATAGAAAAAAAATGTTCTCTCCGGTGTTGGGAGTTGATCGACCACCTTCAGGGCATAAAAAAAAAAAAGAAAAAAGAAGAGGATCAAAAGCAAGACTAGTTTCAATATTGGCTTTGGGGGTCGCCGAAAAGATAAAAATCCCCAACAAATGATCCCCTCCATCATAAAGAAGTATATATATATATATATATATATATATATATATATATATATATATATATATATATATATATATATATATATATATATATATATATAAAACCAACCAATTCAACCTCCTCTTTTGTCTTTCCATACTAATTCAAGAAGAAAAAAACTGAATCAAAATCAATTTTTATCGTTCAGTTTTATATAATCAAAACTCGAATTATACCTGACTTGGCCGAGTCAGCCAAGTCTTCACCAAGTCAATTGATTATCAACTGAGTCGACCCAACCTGGTGTGTGTGAATCGCTTAGGTCCTAACCCATGACCAATAAGCAAACAATCTCAATCCAACTCGAGTGATTCTGAAGTCAAATAGCCGAACTTGCCAACTATGCTATCCGGCGAAGGATATCGAGCCATTGCGGGCGACTGGAGAGAAAGACAGTGGGTAACTTTCGCTTTAATATTTTGAAAAAAATCAACGTTTTCCGTTCAAGCACAGCTCTTTTTGAGAGCTAAAGTGGAAAGTCGAGCGGTGATTTCTCGAAAGAACAAGGTTGAACGGTGATCTGTAAATTGCTCAAACATTGAACGGCTTTATGTAATTTTTTCTACGATTGAAAACCCTTTGGAAGGGCTCTTAATGCAACTCCCAAGGAACTGGCAAGTCGTTTACTCAAAAACCCATCGAGTCATACTTCTCCGTCCATCTGTGAGTAATTTTATTCTCTCTCTCTCTCTCTCTCTCTAACAGCACAAATAATGTACATGTATGAATTCTCCGCACAGAGGAACTCAAAAAATAAAAAGTTCCCAGCCAAAACTCGAAAAAATTGCAGCAAAACTACTATACAAAAATCACCTGCCTCCTCCCAACCGGAAAATCTTAGCAGAAGGGAGATGATAATTCTCACAACCACAATATTTATGAGATAAAAAGATGCTTCGAATCTCTGCTAGGATTTGAAGGTGAGACCAAACTCAATCCAGAAAAGCCCACAACCATTCAGGCTTTCTACTTGCGAGCGAGCAACTCAGACCGGTGCTCACTGCCCCCCGTAACAACATAACCCGCACCGACCTGGAGAGAGGGAGAGAGACGCCAATTGAGATCTGGCAGTTAAAAGAGTCTAATGCATGTCAGTGACGACAACAAATTACCTGGCAATCTTTCAAAGAAGCACGCTCCTGAAGCTGCACATTGCTGCAAACAACAGAACCTTGAACCAGACACCCATCTTCTATGGTAACATGGTCCATAACAACCGAATTGACAATCTACAGAAAGCCTCGTCTTTAGCTAGCAAAATCAGAGTTACCAACAACTCAAGGATACAGAGTGCTCAGTACGATATCATACCTTTACACCAGAACCAATCCTGCAATGGCGACCAATGACGGAACGCTTGACACTGCACTTATCGCCCAGTTTAGAACCTTCTCCAAGCATGCATTGATTTCCAATCTGACATAAAAGCATTAGAATTCACAGGGAGAAACAAGCTTTTTGAAGCAAAATATATTCTCTAGGAAGAAGCTCAAATATGAAGTTGCAGAACAGGGGTTGCACCGTGGTTTTTGATCCAAGCTCAGCCGAAGGATGGATTAGATTGCCATGGTCAGAAAAAGAGTATCCTAGAAGGTGGTTTACCTCCCCTATAACCTGCATTGGACAAGAAACATTGGCACCATTAACTGAGGAAAAAAGGTGCAGGAGAAAAAGAAATGTTGGGACAAATCCAGCAAAGAAATAGATGATATAGAGGAGCAGATAACTTGTTCTTACATCTCTATTGATATCACTGAATGCTTGAATAGAATTTAAACGGGCACAGTACTTGTTCTTGCCAGCAATATAAGCAGAACATTTATGTATTTTTTTTGGACTACCTCCAGAGTCATTAGAACCAGATTGTGGCCGCTCACTGATGCCAGGGGTAATGATACCTAGGTGCTCATACAGCCATGATCGGCTGTTCTGAGCAGTGAGTTTCTCATTAGAAGTTTCTTCAGTCTGGGCTCTCTGATTGGATAGTAATTCTGAATTCTGCAGAGTTTATAATGGTAATCTCATTATAAGTGTATGTTGGGTAAGCATGTAGACATTAACAAGCATTTAAAGGGAAAAGAAAGGGGTCAAAACCTAAACATAAATGGCATACTAACCAACTGAGTTTTCACAAGGTATGGCAACACATCCTGCTTTATGCTGTGAAAAGTAGGGTTTTGATCCAGAACCTCTTGCAGAGCAGCTCTGGCGACAAAATAAAGCACCATATTAACGAAAAACATTAAAAAAGATTAAGGTTTACACAACAGGAAGAATTATATTATACCGCTTAAATGTATATAGATGAGCATCCATAAGGTCAGACCGTAACTCCAACTGTGAGAAACAGAAGCAATTGGTGAGCAGTAACATGCAAATGTAACTTCTGCATGCAACAGATTTTGAGAACTAACTTTGATGAGCAAGGTTTGACAACAAATGATTCTTTGGAAGCTAACCAGAATATCCAAGATAATTATCATTATACAGGACTTTCATTACCTGTCCTGCAGCTCGAAGTATGGTTTTTCGAACTCGGACATCCTTCTCAACCTCAGCTCCTGCAATATCGGAACTGTCAGAAGAAAGCCATAATGGAAAAAGGCAATGAAGTACTATTATTAAACAGACCTGATGCTAAAAATAGCAAAAATTGTCTTGTACAGTCCAGTCCAATAACGCTGTAGGATCCTCTTTTTTTGGCCTTGTCCTTTCCTCCTGAGGAACCAGATTCTGAAGTTCCAATAGCAGGAGGTGAACAAAGAAGTGCAGTTACTACAGCATCCTGTCTTCTATGAGCAGCAGCAACTGCTCCAGGTGGCACGTCAGAAACAAGATCACCACTCACAACCTACAGGGTTCACGGAGAAGCAAAATACAAGCTAAAAGTAGGTAACAGAGAATACAAGAAGTTAGCAATGGCTGCATCTGAAGACCAGCAGCTGAAGTAATATTTCCTGACCATAATATCACTTGCAGTAAGGCGATGAGCTACAGCCCGTAAGGCACCTGCAGTTCCAACATCCTCAGCAACTGCTGCTACCTGCATAAACACATTTCAGCATTACTATTGTGTCAGCAATCACAAGCACAGTCAGAGAAGTACCTAATCATTTTTATAGAAATATACACATTCATAAAACTGACAAGAGCACAAGCATTGAATAAAGCATAGCCACAAATATCGCGATATTTTCAAAAATATCGCGATATTAACTAAAAAATAAATAAAATGATGAAAACAGGAAAATATTGCAATATATAAAAAAAACGTTAAAATGAATTTATTGCGATTTTTTCATTTTTTATTTCATTTTCTGCTATTATTTTATTTAACTTTTGTTTCACTGTTTTATTTCTTCTGATTTAGGTATTTAACATGATTTCCTACATGCAATACAATACTTATTAGTTTTTCATTTTCTTGTATTTTTTACCTAACAATTTGATTTTTTATTTTTTAAAAAAACTCAAAGATTTTTTCGAGATCCCCCCCCCCCCCCCCAAACAAAAAAAAAAACAACTTTGTCGATAAATACCTGGGAAAAGCCTCTCTGATAAAAACCTGAGAGCAATATTTGTGGCTATGGAATAAAGGCATGATATACAAACATGAGCATAGAAATCACAATCATGTATGCTTCACTAGGCTACCTATTCATAGATGAATCACGAACCAACTAATCCAATCACTTTGTGTAACTGTCCTTGCAGTGGTACAAAAAGTACTGAAGACACTATATTCCTAAATTTCAAATAGACCATCTACTGTGGAGGACTTGATGGAGCCGCAAATATAGAACGTGGGAGATGAGAAACAGATTTGGTGAGGGAAGACTTGAATGACCTACATGTGTGGATAACTACTTTAAGGCAAGCGCTATGATCTCTTCCTTCTATGTATGGGAGCACATTTTGGTTTCAGTGATGAAATAACAATGCCAATTTTTATTTGAAGGGCATGGTTTTCATAAAATTGTCCATCAGAGGGGGTGCTGAGCCCATTAATTTTGTGTTTCTGACAGCCATGTCTGATACCTTTTGTGAAACTATCTGTGGTTACCCTCTTAGAGATAGAAACCAGAATGCACGTTCCAGTCCAAAGTTCCAAAAATGTAAACTTAGTGATTATTTTAATCTTGGGCAGCATGTTTTGAAAAACATATTTTCTTGATCAAAAGTACTACATGCAAATGAAAAGTCACCACCAAGAACATAAGGTAGTGTTTAGAAATTATGCAGTGGAATGTGCACTATGGTTTCTCTCTCTGATGTTAGTGTGGGTGGTAGATACCCATGCATCATCTGGTCACAAGTCCATTTCTTGACGTGGTGTTGAAGACGGGCTCAATGCCCTTCCGGGTATAATGCTTTATGAAAACCATGCTTCCCGTATTATCAAGAAATAGACTTGAATAAACAGAAAATAAAGAAACAAAACATATAAAAACTTATATTAAAAAAAAAATCATTCGATTTTTCATATTTTTTGGGAAAAGATGTTTCTTAATATATTTTAATTTTTTTGAGGCTTCTTCTAATATTTGATTGCCTGGATTTTGTCTACTTCAGGATGAACAATCCAGAAAAATGAGTGAGCCCATAAGGTGAATCAAACAAAAAAGCACAAAATCCAAGGTTTTCTTCTACTTCTATACAAGAAAAAGGGTGAAGAAAATCAGAAAAGAAAGCTTTTTCTTGTCCAAAAGCAATAGTCACCCCTTTTTGTCCATTCCCGCTTCTTCTTCTTCTTCCAGTTGGAGCTACTATCCCTCACAACCACTAGCTGCCCTTACCTATTGCCGTTCCCTCACATGACTTTGGTCGCCAATTTGACATTGCCTTACTTTTTGTTTCTTGATGGTCCAGATCTTCCATTTTGGTCAATAGTCAAGGCAGGCTTGGCTAGGGGTTTCTAGTCATCTCCAGCACTGATGCCAACAAGATTGGCGTTCTGCAAAGTGAAGGGAGGCACCAGCATGTACCATTCCTTACCTTCCTAAAGAGAAGCAGTGGTGCTGGTGGCAAATAAGGCAGAAAAGGAGTTGCATGGTGGCAGAATCCACTATTGGACCCATTGCCAATTTCTCTACCATAGGAAGTTCTTTTTTTTTTCCCCCCCTTTTTTGGATAAGTGAATTCTATGTGTCACTTGGTGCTTCCTTTGTACAAGAACACAAAACACTTGATGTACACCACTGCTTGCTCTGAGGTTTATTTCTCCGAAGTCCAGGTGGATCATGAATTATGTTTTTGCATTCACTACCCAACACATTAGAAAAATCAATCCTTCAAGAAATTTCTGGTTCTAGACCTAGTATATTGAAGCAAAATGTTCAGTATTATTTGATCATTCAGTTTCTGAAATGTCTTACTTTCAATATTAGCTAAAACGCTTCTTGGTTTTGTCTTTGATTAGTAAGAGCGTGCTGCAATTTATGACATGCTTGGAGGATACTTGGACTCATACATGTAAGATTAAAAATCCCAATTGCAGTGGACAAATTCATGGACGTGACAGCCTGACAGGTTGATTTATGTCATAACTTCCTAGGTCCCTTTTGTTTTTCTTTGAAGATAAAAGTAGGGGGTTACACAAAGATTATAAACATTAAGAAACCTCTTATGCTTTTGAGTTTGTTATACATGCACCATTGGCTATAACATTTCAGTCTTTCCTCTTATATTTTTGTGCATACGGTTAGACAGTACCAATATCCAAAACTCTTATTTTATCACTACCATAGCATGAAGAATACTAAGTTTATTTCCTGAACAAATTAAAATAATCAAACTACAGGGTTCGCCCAAGAGTGCAAGACCCAATTTGACCAATTATTAGAGACATAAGTAAGTTTGGTGGCCAAAGCCCATGCACATTCAGAAAAAACACTGGACATTTATCATGAAAACTTTAAAATCTAATCCAACTTATAAACAAGATATTTGCAAATAACTACTTTCCAGCAGATAAGTGTGAGAGGCTGGGGTGTGGGATGCAGCAAGTTCCAAGTGGGTGCAGGAGCTGTGAGGGCATATATATATATATGTATATATATATATATATATATATATACATATATATATATATGGGCTACTTTGTTTAGTTTTTTATCAACCTTACCTTAATCTCATACAGAATTCAAAATTTTATTAAACAAAATAAATAAAGGATGAGAGGCCTGGTCGTCCTCCTTGAAGTAGGATAATCAATTGTTCTTTAAAAGGATGACAGGCATGTAACCTTTATTAAAAAAATTTAAATGTACACCAACAAAACTTGATGTCCTTTAAAAATGAAGTCAAGTTTTTTATCCTTTGAAAAGGACTCTCTCCCTTAAAAGAGAGAGGAAGAAAGAAAGATGGAAAAAGGGAAGAGAGCAATAAGAGGGGAAAAAACTGGGAGGAGAGAGGAAGGAGGAAAAATGGAACAGGGAAAAGATGAGAAAAGAAAAAAAAAGGGGAAAAAAAAAAAAGAGAAGTGGGTGCAGTCAGCAGCACCGGACTCGGTTTACAAGCCTAGCAGCACCAAATTCCTTGACAAATGCTTCAGTGTTCCTATCAATTTTAACATTAATATTGCATTTTATTGGTTTCCTTCTCTTTTGGGGATGGAGAGTGGGGTGGGAGGAGGTGCAAGGCCGCCTAATGCACCAACTCCTGCCTAGCCCAATCTAGAATGAACCAAATACTTTTCAAAACATAGATAAAAGAGAAGTAAACTAGTTAGCTTTTGCATCTGATTGGTTGATCCCATTTAAAATCAGGTGTCATGAAACCTGTCTCTCCAAAAAAGGAGTACATGAAAAGAAATAAGAGATGTTCATCCTGGTGTTATTTGTTTCGTACGATAGAGGCCTGCACCATAAGATATGTATCATTTATGTAAAAAAAAACTTATATAATACACCATCAATACACTTTTCTTAAGTGTATCCGTGGTGTATCAGCTGTATTGGATGATACAACTGCAGTATCATACGATACGGTGGACACACCCCCTATCGTACAATACAAGGCTTGGGCATTTTAGAAGAACCTAGCACCCTTTTGTTTCATTTTTTATTCTAATTCCCACAGCTCCCGCTTCATTTTTTATTTTAATTCCCACAGCTCCCCCTCATTCCACATGTCTTATTGCCGTTTTATACAACTGACTTATTTTCACATATTTAACGCGTCTTTTTTTATTAAGAAGTGATATTTGTGACAGTGGGAAAAAAATAGCAACAGAAAACATTGGCATTGCAACGAAGAAGAATTTAGCTGGAAAATAGCTACTACCTGTGTCACATTGACTAGACTAGAAGGGTGCCACACCCGTGTCAACATTGCTAAACATCAGTTCATGGTGCAGGACATGGCTTGGACATGGCAAAATGAATGTGTTGGTACCTTTTTTGTTCCCTTTTGGTTTTTATTTATTTTTTTGTTTATTAATTTATATTTTGCGAATATATAGAATGAATATATGTGTTGGACTTGTGTAAAATCTTATTTGTTGTTTTATATATAGAAACATATGCACACACAGTCACACACACACACATGTGACATACTCTACTGTTGACCATATCTAAAGAAGACACTTGTATCATCAGAAAAATAAGAGAACTAAAGATGGCCTCTAATTAACACGATCCCAAAAGTGAAATTCCAAACACCAATATATTGCCCATTAATGACATGAACACACCCCAAATCAACTGATGCAGACAGAAAGAATCAAATAGCAAATTACTGTTCTGCAAGCTAAACCTCGACGTTAAGGCGATCAGCATAGGCGCTTGATATCCATCCTCCCACCTTAAGAGCAGCATCCTTTCCTTCCACCACCTAAACAAGAATCAGGCGACAAAAAACATATAAGACTCCCCCTACCTCCGAGTTCAACAAATTAGGAAGAACACACTCTTAAATCAAGTATGACAACTAGACAAAGACCACTGATACAATTTAACTAAACAAAGAACTGGAAGTTAATGATCAACAAAAAAAGATGAACTCAAAACTAAAAAAAGGAAATGGAAAGAAAAGGAGAAACGCCAATAAAAAATCGTTCTCCAGCCAACCATTTGTTTAGGAAAAGGGTCGAAAAGAACATACGATTCTGAAAATAAGACAAAGATTTAACTAACAAAACTTTAACCAATATGAATCCTCATAACTTAAACAAAATCATAACAAGAAAATCGAAAGCAGATGAGACTTCAATAGAGCATCAAACAAAAGGAGACAAATCAAATCATCCGTAATACAACCAACCCTAGCGGCAAAGCAATTATACAACAACCCAATCGGATAAACAATTTAAGACGAAGAGGAGTCAAGGAGAAAACGTTCGAACCACAATGAGATCCTTCAGATTGCTTGCTTCTAATAGCTCGAGGACGAAGGAGAGAACCGGCCGATTAGCGACGGGCAGCAAAGCGTCCGGGACATCCTGAATCACCAATCGCACTGAAGATCAGATAGAAAGAGTAGAGATAGAATGAGGAATGCACAAGACCTAGGCTTCATTGTCTAGGTTTAGCTACTAGTCGAATTCCGGTCGCCAAAAGGAAAAGTGAAGCAAGCGAAGAAAAAGGTCCATCATACGTTGGAGACAAGAGGGGCGAGCTCCTTTGAGTTGCCTCCTGCGAGCACCACCACCTGGAAATCCATGGCGGCCATTTGCCACTTCCCCTCTGCGCACTGCTCTTCGGCTTTCCACGCACATGCCCGCCTTTTCTGCACCTGGGAACCGATTTCACTTCGGTACGGTCCCGGTGGAGACCATAATCAGATATAGACGGGTCGGATCTTAGCCTTTTCTGGTTCCTACTTAGTTCTTGGATTTCATAGACTTGGAGGCGTTTTGCAACGGCCCAAAACCCAGCCTCTAATGCAAAACCTGATTTTACCTTCAAAATGCCATTTAAAGTCTATATAGTTGATATTAAAATTAGGTTTTGCCAAAACGAGATTTAATGAAACTTGGTTTTCATAAAGAACCAATAAGAGGAGGCAAAAATCAAATGATTTTTGCCCTCTACCCAATTTTATTGTCTTGTCACCCAAACATCCTTTAAAATCCATGTTTTTAATTAGGTTTTCGTGAAACTTGATTTTCAAAAAACCAATGTCTTAAGGGTTTCATCCAAATGCAATTCTTTGGCTGAATCCAACTCCTATTAAAACAAGACCACTTGGATCTTAGGTTCAGTTTTGGACTCCATTCCAAATTCAAATTTGATCAACAATTGGCTTTCTCCTGTTGACCAAAACTATATGAATCTGAATTCAGATTGATAATTAGAGACATTTGATTCATTAACAATTATAAACCAAATTTGATCCTATCTTATTCACTTATTGCTACCAAGTAGGCTAAATGCTCAGCTCAGGAACTTATTTACGGTCACATAATCTTGAATAGACAAAATTAGTACATTTGGTGAACATGTTTTGTGGTTTGATTCTTGGCTTCGTGAAACATTTAATTCTATGTAAATGTATTGTACATGTCCATACATTCGCCATGTACGTTTTGTAGTCGGTAAAAAGAAGTATAGTCCTATCTGCCAGACAACTAGACAAATGGAGATTGTATTTATGATTTAGTAGTTAAAAGCTCCAGGACTGAATGGGGTAGCTGATGCATCGCAAATCTAGGCTTGTCAGGTACCAATTCTTAATCCAATGATATTGGTCATGCATCATGGCTCCAACGCAAAATGATGGGCGCAATAGTAGCAAGCTCAGCTACAGATTTCATAATCAAGACAAGATGAGGCACCTTCACTTAGATCATCAAGGTGACATATTAAGGGCGACAACAAGCATGCATATAGTCCATTGTAGGCTTGATCTCACTTTGGTCCTCTTATTTAGCTGTTTATTTGTTGTATTCGTGTTTGGACCCTTATTTTCTTCTAGCTTATGGTTTCTAACAACACCTGGGAGATTTCTCGGCACTTTTTCTGTTGTTGCAGATTTTTCTTATTAGTTTGCATTGTTCTTTCACTAAAATAATTTATTTTCATTTGTTACATCGTTAGTTTAATTCCTCTTCTTCCTCTTTCATTTGATTCCATTCAATTGATTAGGATTATCAAATCCTGGTCACAATCTCAAATTAATACCAAAACCAGATTTTCTTCCTTTTTTCATGATGACACAAGAATTAAGGCTAGATCATGTTAAAATAAGATAAAAAAAACTTTGAAAAAGTAGGCAAGAATTTGGCAAGATGCAGGTTTTCTCCTTGATTTTTCTCCTTTTTTAATTTGATTTATGCAATTCACAGGGGCTGCCATAAGAATAACATGCATATAGGGCAGCACTAGTTGGTTAAGTGCAAAACCAAGAAAATTTATGCATAATGCACTTCCATTCAAAGCTCCTCATGGTTCTTGAGCTTCTTGCACAACACCAGTTTCTGAAAACCTCCATGACTTCACCACTAAGAGAGTGGAGTGACCTGAGCCTCACATGCCATTTTTCAATGGAAACATGTCTCCCATTTAGCACCACTTTATTTGATTGTTGCAGATGAACTGTTTGAGGAAGTTGAATATGATAAAGTCATTCTTTGCCGATTCCTTTAAGATTCTCCTTTCTTGTGACATGATCCTTCACAATGCAGTTGTGAAGATGAAATTCAATGATAACATTATGATCCTTGAAAAATTTGTTAATAGAAATTAATTTGTGCGCCATTTGAGGGGCATGAAGAACATTGTGCAATGACATCATAGAGAAAGGTGAGTAAAAAAAATTGCATTATCAATGCCTTTGATAGTGACGCTAGGTCGATTGTCAATCTTGATGCTACCATTGTGCAAATAAGATTCATGGAGACTTAAAGAGTCAAGGGTGTTAATAATATGATAATCCATCTCTAACTTATTTTGTGATTTATTTAAAGCATTTCTTTGTCAAATATCTAGCTTTGTCACAAAAAGTGGTTTATTCAAGTATTTTCCCCTCGTCTAGCATCATATCTCCCTCTTGCACATTCTCTCATGACCAAAAGATTATCTTGATGAATGAAATAGGCTTCTTTTGGTTTTGATGTATATCAAGAAACTTTTGCAACAGGTAAGGAGATGACAATAAAGTTAATAGGAGAGTGAATTGAACTCGAGCAACAACTAATTGTCGGCATTTAGGTTCAAATTAAAAAAAAATGCTTGGAAGGTGCTTGAAGACTTGATAAATATTTAGGTGACACACTGAATCTGATGAAGCCATTAAAGTTGATAAATGATGATAACATTAGGAAAAACTTCTTCTGGAGTAGAGCAGATCAAATTATACCCAAATATTTTAGAATCCCAAAGGTTTGATACCATGTCAAACAATCATATAAAAGGGATCAAATTGTTAATATAGTTTATAGTTTGCAACTCTTACATCCATGATACCCGCACTCCACCATCAATAGGAGGGTTTTCCACTATCATAAATGGTGAGTTACAATCCTGGAGGAGGCAAAATCTTGTCCTGATTTTGGATAGTTTAGTACATTCATAATTATTGTTTCTATTACAATCATTTTCCTTTGTCTCCATTAATTCTTCTTTGTCATTTCTATCCATATATTTCACACACATCTTTTGGTGACTTATTGTTTTGGTTGAGTTTTGCTTTTATTCTCATTTGACATCTTTCCTTGATTCACATCATTACTATTTCTCATTGTAATGTCATTGACACCTTAACTAATTCGAGCTGCATTCATTTCACTTGTAGTCATATTTTAAAATCTTATCATGCCAATATGCTCTATGTCTAATAACCTCACAAGTTCAACCCAAATAGTAGGCATGTTAAAAAGATACATAATTTACTTGTTTGAAATCATAACGGGAAGTGTCAACAGCTAGAAATCTCCCATGTGACGAAGGACCCATCAGTTAACACATGAAATAAGTCTATTGCTATTGTATTCAATGGTCATCATGCTAGCCAACAACAATGTTTCACATCTACCTCACATGGCTCCTTGCTAAGATTAGCAATCCCTCTCAAGGGTTTTCACTAGAAATTGTAGAATGGATATCCTCATCGAAGAAAAATTTATTGTTTACTCCAAAGGTGTTATTTCTTCAATCCTAATATAGTTTACCTTTGTTTATCATGTCATGCGAAGGCGAGAAAACAAACACTTCTAAAGTCAAGTAATGAATTGCCCAACTAAAAAAACTATTGAAAAAAATTGTAGCTTCTATGGTCTAACAAACTTTTGTCATTAGTTTCATTTGAAATTTTAGTATCATCATGTTTCTTATACAACATGTTTGATATTGGACTTTACTACTAAGAAGGCATTTGCCTCACTGAAGAAATGATGGCAATGGCCATGTCTTAGTATTGAATAACTTTTTATGAGTTTCTAAGGAACACATCATGGCCTCTAATGTTGGCACTGGCATTGGATTGAGACAAAATAGTAACACATTTATTTGTTTGGTGCAAAATTTTCTTAAGCAAAATGATTAATCATCTATAATCTTAAATTTTTTTATGTAGTTCTACAAGTCTTTTATTGCTAGAAGTGTTATCTTATTTTAAGAGCTGCTCTTATACAACAATTATGAATCATTCGATGACATAATAACAAAAAGAAACGTAGACTTAAGTATGCTAAGTGGATCAATTTTCAGTAAGAGTATACATTCTCTATCCATCAATGGTTAGGTACTTTATAGAATTGTTGATGCCTTTTGTTGGAAAAATAACTTCCTCAGGATAATGTTTAGGTTGTTAGTTTGAAAATTGCAAGAAGCTATGTCTTACTAACATTGATTTGCAAAATGTTTGGGAAAAAATGCAATTCCAAGCCACACCCCTTGAATTCATAGCTTTTAATCTACAATAGCTATTTACTTCATCGTAATAAGTTGAGATTTTTGTTTTTCTATTGTGACCTTACCCAACTCTTGGGTTACCTGAAGATGGATTGTCTAATCACTTTGGCCAATGCAAGAAGGTTTTCACATTTAGATGTAAAATGATGTGGCTAAATTTGTTAACATTGTCATGTTTGCGAGATGGCTAAAGGTCACCTAGCAAAGAAATCAATTTTATACACCTTTCTCATCCTTGGGAGCATGTTTCTATAGATTGCATTGTGTGTCTTTCCAACTTTAGACACATCACTTATTGTATCTTGTTGTTTTAGAGATGTAGCTTGTTTTCATAGTCTTTCTTACTCAATTACTTTTGATTGTGGTGCTCACTTTCTAAAGTACTATTGGGGATCCCTATGGGTCTTGTCAAGTACCAAACTCCAATTTATAGTGCCTACTGTTCATAGTTGGCATTCAAAATAAAGTGGTTACAGACTTTAGGGAACTTCTCATATAGTCTTGTGATGGAAAATGTCCAAGCATGGTATTTTATATTAACCCGTGTAAAATTCACCTTCAATAATCTTATCAATGGTCCACTAGCAAGTTCACCTTTCTAGACAATGTATCGGCCCTCTCCTATTCATATTGTAGACTTGTTCATAGTAGTGCCTCTTTATGATCATCCACTAACTACTCTTGTTGAAATGGCAAACATGCATGACATTCATTGCCCAATCAAACAAAAGTTTACTAAATGTTATGATACTATACAAAGCCTATGTTATCCAAGGTTGCCTTGGTGCAATTTTGAAGTAGATTAATTAACTCGTTTGGGTTTACTTGTATCTAGAGAACTTTTCAATAGGTACAGCAACTGAGATCATATAAACATCATTTTTCAACATCCATGGAAGAATCCGTATATACTTGAGCTCCTTAAAGATTAGCATATTTAGCCATGTTTAATAATTTATCATCTATTTTCTTAGTTTCATTATATTAATTTGTAGGATGTGGCTTCTCTCAGGCTGGAAGAGAAAGAAACAAAGTGAATGTAGACTTGCCATATACCAGGTCTAGTTCAGGGATATAGGTAATCTATTGAAGTCTCAATCCAGGTAATGATCATGATTATGATTAACTTAACTATGGATTCAAAATCAAATAAGGAACATTTCAGCATAGATCTTGGAGGTGATGAAGAGCCAAAGAATGAATGCATATGGTCCATCATTGGCTCGTTCTCCCTTTGACATAGTTTTTATTTCTCATCCATGTTTGGACAATTATTGCTTTTAGCTTAGTTGAGTGACATTATGAGACAACACACAACACTCACCTTAATTAAAAGTAAACTAAAGCTTCCAAATAATATATTACAGATTAATTTTTATATATCTTTTCTTCTTATTGTTTTTTCCTTTATTAATTTCCTTTTTTCTTCACGCCCTGCATAACTTCTTAAGATATTTTCCATACAATTGGTTTTTTTCCTTAATTTTATTTTTAGCAAGTCCTATGTTGGAAGCATGTTGTTTAATTAGTATTCCATGGGTTACAAGTGTTTGAAAGAGCTCTATTGTTGTTTCTCGATATAACCAGTGGTGCAATGAAAGTGGAGGCCCTTCCACAATGACAAACGACTTAATAATTCATGTACACAATCATTCAATTCAAGTTCTTTTCGCATGGTTATTATTCTTCTTCTTCCCTTGAATTTTACTTTGTTGATTCTAGTGTTTAGGATTATCAAATTCTATTTGTTACATTTGTAGCTCATGACTTGAGTCACTCATGCTAGTACCAACATTGGGTCACTAGGTTTAGTATCCTAATAACTTGAACATGAGCTTGGTGGCACTTGCACATTGAGTATGAGAAAGATGTGTTTTCTTGTATAAGGGAAACATATGATTAATCTACTTTAACAGAAAAATGCAAATATGTAGAACATTCATAAAACTTCATTAACCAATCAATCAAATTGCAGGAAAATTTCTTAACAAGAACTAAATGAGGCAAAGACAAAAACTTTAAGCTAATGTAGACCAGTATATGTGATCCAAATGCAGAACAAATATAAGCTAAACTACAACACCACCAATAACAGGAAAATATATCCAATATTATGCTAATGAATCCTCTCTTTGGTCATGCTTCCAAGTTGGTGGATATTTGTCCCAAACAAATCAAATTTCATGACCCTCAAGAATCGGTACCATTGTAGACAACTTCCATCAAAGCTCAAGAATCGCATCTCTTTTGTAATCATTGAAGCACTTGCACGCCTAGAAAAACTTCCTGTGACAGTCAACAAGCACAATCAAGCAGTCTGACATGTATATGCCCTTGCACAAAGCAATATCAAGTACTTCCAATGTACTTTTCCTTAGAGAAAATCTTATATATGGGTTCCATTTTAACTTCATATGATCTCTTCTCCTCAAGGCCAATTATAGCCCTCTGAGTTGGGAAGCCACACTTATGCTTCGGAGGATTGTTATGACTCGCTCTTGCGCTTTACTTTCACTTTAACTACCTTTAGCATGAACAACATCACCAGATCAAAAGTGATAATGAACTTTTGAACTAGTTAAAAATGGAAGTTTGAAGCCTAATGAAATAATGAGCAACCTATTGTTTGTATGATTCATGAATCATATTATGAAGGTTGAGGCAAGAGAGACCTTCGTGTAGTACTCTTATCATTGTCCTAGAGTAGGTCTTTTGGTATGCTTCATTTATGACCATGGGCAGGCTGGTGTTACTTCGTGTTGTATACATGTCAAACGCAAATTTTGGCTACCATCCAAATCTAAAAGAAATATAGAAATATAAATCTTTAAACAAAATCCAACTAGTGCATAAAGACAAACTGGATCAACACTCTGTCGGCTAGCCTATTTCTCCATCAGTTTGTTAGGCAAATTATCTATTGTCTGCATGTATATCTTTTAGAGTCAGAATATCAGGTTGAATGGTACTACAATGAAGTTTGGTTGAATTACTTTATTTTACCAAAATTGAGTTCAGTATAGCTTATAAATTACTTCTAATATCATACAAAAAACTAAAGGGGTGTTAATTGGTAATAGGAACATTTTGTTCTCTCAAACATAGTGTTTGATAAATGTTTCCTAATTTTGGGGAATAGGAATATTAACCACAAAAGCATATATTTTCATAAAACTTAAATCTGGAAAAGGAGTTACAAAAAGATGTTCAATTTTTGAAATTTGACAAAAACAAGCTCAAATTGTGAATGCTTTCAAATTAATGCCTTAGCCAAAAAAAAAGGAGACAGTTTACGTAAGGGATAATTTTTTTATTAAGATCTTGACACGAAAGCACTAAGATATTTGCGTTAAACTTTAGGTTGCCGCCCTCCTCCAAGTTAACTTGAGAGTTTGACTTACACAACACTAAAAGAAGGCGCTTCCCACTTGATTAAGCATAGTAGAACATAAAAGATAGGATTTAGATAATCTAAACCAACTAAACACATACATGGAATAGCTGAATTAACCTAATCATTGCCAACATAGTACATGACATTGCATGCTAGGTTAGTAACTAAGTTAGTGCTGGTTACTCATGTGACATGCATAAAATAGAGACCTAAGGCTTACGTGGTATATGAGACCATTTAGAACACAAACATTAGTAACAATTTGAGTTACTAAAAGCAAATCCTAGACTAAGACTAGGTAAACAGTGAATGACTAAACTAATTGATGCCATCTAGAATGAGAAGAAGAAGACGAGAGAAAGGGATGGGAGAAGGAGATTAGGAGAGAAAAGAAGAGAGAGAAAGTGGGTGGTGTCACCTATTTGAGGACCCACATTCAACTCCTATTTAAAATGCATACAACGAATGAGAACTAAATTTAAGTTGAACGTGTAATTCGTACTCCTAAAATGCATGGATGCATGGCCATCAGAAAAGGTGTGGCCCATGGGGTTGGATGACCCCCAAATATGTAGTCTGGGAGGAGATGGGACCAACCAAGAGGACCCACACATTTTCCCACTGCCTTAGCTAATCTAAATTATAAAGATGCCACCTTATCCAATGCCTAACAGAGAATATAATGACATCTAGTTAAACTCTATAATGGTCCAACATAAGTGTGCTTGGGAGTTGATTTTCTATAGAAAACATCCAAGAGGGCCCACATTAGTTGCTTAAATCCTAAGTTAGCTATATTGACTGATATAAACCTATAGTAGTTACCTTATCAAGTGGAATGTCTCTTACATTATCTAATAGAAAATAATAGTTTTTTTTAATATATAATGTGCATGATTCTAATCAAAGTAACACCTTCTACAGATCTTACCAACTTATTTCTAGTGGAATATTTTCCGAAACTCTCCAAAAAAGGCCCAGTCTAATTGTACTTATCCCCCATAAAGTTATATTATGTAATGAATGCAACCAAATTATTGTCATGTAATATGCGAAACACATTTGAAACATCAATAAAATTGAATGCCTAATTTTCATGAACCCTTTAGAAGATACTGCCAAACTGAGGATATTCCAGTGGGATCTGCACTAACATTGACTGAATTGCTTATTTGAATTTCAAGCAACTAACAAAAGCTTACTGCCAACTTCAAATATCGAGGCACATCACGCATAGATGGAACGAGGAAGGTGCAAATAACTAATGTGCAAGAGATAAAGAAAGGGAGGGAGTAACTAATGTAATCTCTAAGAGAGAAAGAGAGAGAGAGAGAGGTTGTCATCGTTCTTTAAATGTCAAAGAGAGAGAGAAAGTAATTTAGCTGCCTCTTTCTTTTCCCTTTACATCATGCATATGAAAGAAAATTTAAACAAACCCAAGGATGGGCGAATAGAGTGAATCTTTATCAAGTCCATTTTAGTGAACTCGAGCACCACTTGACTAAACAAAGTAAAAATTGAACTCAGCTTATTTGCGAAAGGAGTTGGCTCAAACTCGGGCTTGAGATGAGCTTTACTAAGTCGAGTCTAAGCTACTACTCAACTCAGTGTTCAGGCCTAAAAAAATCATCTGAAAAGCTTTATATTTGACGTAAAATTTACCATACTTGCCCTATCAAAATTCATTTCTCTATGGACTATCTCAAAATCTACCTGTTGATTTAAATACTTAACTCCTAAAGCAACATGGAGATATAATTTAGTAAAAATCAAACTTATATCTTATTTAAAAGTATTAGAAAAATAATTTGGAAGGATTTCTCATTAGAAACTCCAACTAAGTGGGTCTCATACAAAGTCAAGCATTATGACACAAGGTAAATGCACTAGATATGCATCTACAATGACATATATGGACTAAGTGCATGCTAAATACAACATAAATGCATAAAATGAATCCATCTCACAAGAATAAAGTTGTGAAAAACTCAATAAATGTTTTTTTTTGCACATACATTCTAATGAGAAGGTTTATATGATGCAACTTATGTCCAATCAAACTTGCTTTCTCAAAATAGAAACTCTAATAACTTTCAAGCTCATTTTATCCTAGACTTGTTTCCCAATTTACCAATATGTCCTACCACAAGTTGGGACCTTCGAAGAGTTGCCATGGGAGCCCAAGTAACACCAAAAAACCAGCAGTCACAACTGCATTGCATAGGGATACATGCATGACTATATGAAACCCTAACTATATGTATGCACAATTTCTTTACTTCTAGCCATATTCAATGAAAAGGCCCAGTCTAATTCAATGACTTTATTAGTGACAAAATTCAAGGAAAATATGCCAAATAAGTTTTAAAAAAATCAAAGACATTCTTAAAGAAAATACATAGTTGAACATGGAAGTACGATGCAATTGGTCAAACGTAAATGAATTCAACAACAATGACACACTAAAATACATGGTGTTGGATGCATGCAACATCGGGGATGAAAGTCCAAAACATGAATTACAGCCTATGCAACAAGAAATAAACACTAATCTACATAATAAACATGGCTATAACCTTGCCGGTTTAGAAGAAACTGGCTCCAAATTTCATTGATGCCTCATGCACATGCTCCAGCAAGGAAATCACAAGTTCCCTTGCTTTTCTGTCATGGTGAATAACCCAAAACAATTTAGATGTGATCATATTGGAATCATAAAAGGAATTAAGTGAAACAAAGTAAGCACTAAAAACTACATTGCCTGTTTAGAACTTACTGCATCTAAAGCCCCATTTTGCTCATAGAGCTTCTAATATATGGAGGGTCACATGCCAAACCTTGATTCCTAACCTTTGAATTGCAAAAAATCTAGAGAACCTTTTGGGGGAGGAGAGAAAGTAACTACGGGAGAAGAAGAATATTGCATTGTGAACATTGTGCCATTGACAAATGCTAATAGCATTGTGAAACATCAACAAACACTGCACATAGGGAAAACTTCCTTATTCCTTGCTGCTATGCAAAAACTAACAAACAAAAAAAGAAGGGGAAAAACATCCGTTTTTCCTCCCATCCTCACCTCCCTTCCTCCCTCTCTCATCCGTTTCTCCCTTTCCTCCCGTCCTCACCTCCCTTCCTCCCTCTCCCATCCCTTTCCTCCCGTCCTCACCTCCCTTCCTCCCTCTCCCATCCGTTTCCCCATTTCCTCCCGTCCTCACCTCTCTTCCTCCCTCTCCCATCCGTTTCCCCCCCTTTCGTCCCGTCCTCACCTCCCTTCCTCCCTCCCCCATCCGTTTCCCCATTTCCTCCCTTTCTCCCTCGGGTACGGTTTGGGTGCGAGCTCCTCATCGGGTGCTAATTGGGTGCGCACCCGAAGCGCACCACCACCCGAAACGCACCCGACGCGGGTGCGGGTCCAAATTGAAAGCACCCAGGTGACATAGGTTTTCAAGAATGCATGTGCCGACCATCAGACGCTATCTAGTACGCAAACGATTCCGATTTGAATATATTAAATACATAAAACTCTTGTTTTTTTTTTTTTTTGCTTTGTTTTCAATAATAAATAATATATATCAAAGAAAGAGAGTGAATAGTAGCTCTAGCTATCTAGAGTCTCTTAACTCACTTATGAGGGCTGTCAAACTTGTAACATATGCTTAAGAAAAATATGTATGAATTATATTAAATTATTAAAATGTCTTTTTTTTTCCTTGATTTTCTCTTGATTGGACGGCCCTTGTAATTGCATCGGGTGACTCTCATAACATTCAATTTTCTTGTATATATATATATATATAATTGGCTACCATTATGGCCAAATAATTGTTTTTTTATTTTGTGTCATTGAAAATCATTAATAAAAATATATTTCGTTTCTAAAAACTGTGAGAAAGCAAGTGACTTTGTCATACTTTTTGGGAGGCTTTCAACCGTTAAAAAAAAAAAAAAAAAAAAAAAAAGACGCATCCCACCACAGAGACGATTGAACAAAGCGTCACAAACTAATGAGACCTGAACTCGTTAATTGGATTTGAATATATCAGGCCTTATTGTCTGAATTTCACTAGAATCGTTTTTTTCCATGGATGGGCGATAAGTACCTCAACATCATAGGGGATCAGATGGGAAAGCCAATCGACTAGTGTTGACACGCTTCTCTGACCCGATCTGTTTCAGAAGGAAGAGGTCTTTGCAATTGAACAAGCGAGTAGCATCCACTGAATGAATCCGCATCCACGTAAGCCAGGTAGAAATGACAAACCCCAATTACGAGAAGGCATGATACAGGGGCGGCCGACGTCGTCTTAATTTCGAATCACCGGCGGTGGGCGGCGAGGGGCACGAACTCGGAGAGGGGCGTCGCCACCGGCGTCGGTAAGGGGGAGGAGCGGCAAACGGGACACGTGGAGCTTTTGCGCAGCCACGCATCGATGCAGTCCACGTGGAATTGGTGGCGACAGTCGGGAATCTGCCGGAGCATGTCGCCCTGCCCGTAGTCGGCGAGGCAGATGGCGCAGGTGGCCGCGTCGTCACCGGATGAGCGACTAAAGCAGTGCTTAGGGTAGGCAGCGATGGCGGCATCGTCGAGGCCGGGGACGACGACGATGACGGTTGGAGGGAGAAGGTGGTCCGCGGGCGGTGGTGGCGGGGGCAGCGAGTCACGGCCGACGATCCGGACACAGACATAGGAGGCGAGCATCGTAGTGGAAACGAGGACAAGGATGGCGACGGCGATTGCGATTCCGTAGCCGAGACCCGTGCCAGTGTCTGCTGGAGAGGAGGAAAGGAAAGTGGAGGGAGAGGGAGAGGAAGACAGCGATGAGGGGGAGAAGTTGAAGATGGACATCTCTCTCTCTCTCCGTCGTTAGCGTGGCCGTCATGGGAGATGATAAGGTGGTAGATGGGAGCCATTAAGAGAGAGAATTAATGGTTTCGTGATCATCACAGTATGCATGTGGTCAGGGAAATCGAGCGGTTGCATGACATCAATGCTTCCTTGAGATGAGAGTGGGTAGCTTTGGCTTTGCTTCCTCCTTCAACCCGTTATAAATGATAGTGACAAAAAAACGTTAATAGTTGGAGTGGAAAGAGATACTTCCTTGTAGCCCTCGGCCGTCGATGCAAGAAGGGCAATGGCGACCCGAAGTGAGGGCTACGGGGATCGCAGCTGTCATCATGGAGCAAGGGACTCCGTGACCCGCCTCAGCTGCCATGGCCCCAGGAATGGTGACGGATCAGTGAGGTTTAGGGTTGGTAAGCATCGATCATAAGTGGACTGGAGTTAAAATTTTTCTCTTTTTTATGAAAGGACTGAGATAAAGTTTTTAAATTTTAACATTGTTCAAAATATCATTCTTTAAAAATTTTATATAACAAATAATTTTTTTTGTTTTTGTTTTTTTTTTTTTTTGAGGTAAGGCTAAAGCCATACAAGACCTATGCCCTTGGACCTACCCTAACTTGGCCCCTGATGTAGATCACGTGACAAGTAGGGGTGAGTTGGAATTTTTTTTAGCAGTCATTAAACCACATTTGGTGTGAACATCCAATTTAATGTTTGATCATATATCAAATTATTTTACGGATTGGTGTCATCACTGTCTACTCCAAGTATCTCTGGGTTAGTTTTTCATTTCTGTTTATTTTTCATAAAACTTTTGAAAAGAAAGGTACACTACAACAAATGTTATTTTTTGGCAACGGTGGATACGCCGTTCCTAGTCCTTAAAATAGAAACAGATGGGTTGGACATATAAGAGTATAAAAGTCGTAAATCCACGCAGCCGCTTGTCTAAACAACCGGATCCCGAAAGCTCCTCCTCTTCCTCCCTCTCTCTCTTTCCCCTCTGTTCTTAAACCCTAGAGGGAGTGAGCAGGAACTTCCTTTGATCAGATCGCGGTCTATGCCACCATCAACCTCCCGCGGTTCATCCATCCACATCCGCAACCAAAGGAGTGGGAAAGTTGAGTATCATTGAGGGAGTAAGGCTCATCTTGTCTTCTGGAAACATGAGGGTAGTAAAGAACATGAGAAGCTGGGTAAACGAGGAGAGAATGCTCAAGGGGAAGACTGTTTTGTGCTGCGGGAATAAACTAGGAGGAAAAGAGAAAGGAAATCAGATTCTGATCTCTTTTCCCTCCCTGCTAGAAATCGGTGGAGATAAACTGTGACCATATGGTGAGCTCGCTCAGGATTTGGTGGTGGAGGCATAGGTCGGGTGGAAGAAGAACTAACAGGTTCAAGTTGATTTCTAGTAGTTTCAGTTTCAATAGGTTCAGATTTGTTCCCTGTAGAGGTTTCACTCCCAAAATCCAGAGAAGATTTAAGAGGCTCCGATGGCTCTTTAATAAAATTTGGACCTGAAAGAGAGGCATACAAGAAGAAATCGGTGCTTCCTTTTTTTAGGATCAGAGTTTTGAAAAAGAAACCGTCTTTCATAAAAAATGATGCACCTAGAGATGTAGGTTCTTCCTTCCATTAAATCCAAACAGATGTGCACATGATGCCCGGGGCGTATACAAGAAAAGCACAGGGTTGAAATTCAAGCTCAAGTTTGTATTTTCTATAATCCGTTAAGCAAGGGAAGCAAGTACAACAGAAAATTTTTAGAAATCTAAAATCTGGAATCTTTTTAAATAGGGACCTCTAAAGGTGATTTGTGTTTGAGTGGTTCATGAGACATGCCAATTATGAGATATAGCATAGCTGAAAGCATATGTCTATGGAGCACATTGGCATGAGCCATGAGAGAGACTTGTCTCAACAATGTGGCGATGCTTTCTTTCAACCATACCATTTGTTTGGAGGGAGCTATGGTCAATACCATTTTCACTTTCATGCAACTCGTTGGTCAAGGCTTGGAATTAGCCTCCCCAGTGAGAATGAGATATTTTATTTTTGCATTCAACACATTTTCAACCTGCTTTTTAAAAAAATCTAAAGGCACTCAAAACATCAGATTTATACTTAAGAAAATGAACCCATACATATCTACAGAAAGCATCCACAAACACCACATATAATCTAAAACTGTCCTTGCTCATGACAGACAAAGGACTCCACACATCTGAATAAATAATATCCAAAGGTTTTTCAAATGAAAATTAGTTCTATAAAAAGGAAAAAAATGACTTTTGCCTTTTTGGCATGCCTCACACATAGTAGGATACATGTTTTGGAAAGGCAAATTAAATTTATTTAAAATCTTTATAATGATTTGAGTAGCTGGATGCCCGAGTCTACTGTGCCATCGTTCTAGGGTGTCTTTTTAGCCAAGGTGAACCACCTTTTCTCCCTCTTTATTCAATGGGATGCTATAGAGACCATCTTTACTTGTTCCCCTAGTGTGCTTGTAATCATATCCTTAACACACAGAGAAAGAGAGAGCCGATAAAATGGGAATATATAACAAAATTTGGGGACAAGAGGTCCCCTAAATACAAAACAATCCGCAAAAAAGACATACCGCAAAACATAAGAGAGAGAGAGAGAGAGAGAGAGAGAGAGAGAGAGAGAGAGAGAGAGAGTCATTTTTGTACGGATAACATTACTATCATAAAAAATAACATTACTATCATGACAAATTTTTGCACGGATAAAATATTCTTGGAATATTATTTAAAGCAAATTTATCAACATAGGATGAACCAATATGAGTTATAGACAAACTTGAGTGATCCCCAATTTTTAGAGAGTCATTTCCTTGATATTCATGATGGTTGGAGAGGTTCGCAAGATTGCTGTGACAACGCACCAGCTCTAACGGATCATAACTCCAACAACTCAGGCACCACCAATCAAATCAGCCGAGAGAAAACGCCTCTTCATTCTACTCTAGCAACGGCTCACCATTCAAGCGAATCAGGAGTAATCAAAATGGAAATAAAGGAAATCAGACGAGCAACATAAACACATCAGCATGACGTCAATTTCTTCCATTTAAAACAAAAGGAGAAATTCAAGGAGGCAAAACTCAAGGACACACATTGTAAACCGATAAGGATTGTTGAGCCGAATTCAAATTTGAATTCATCCATACTGTGTATAAAACATTGATTAAGCAAGGAAACCAGATCATCAAAGAATTGATGACTGAGTCGTGGAGTAGGAATTTTTCCAAACCACGTTAATTTTTTGGTCATCTTCTTCTTCTTTCCTTTTTCATGGTATCAGAGCGTTGACGCTCCAGTCGGCTGATCATTGATCCTGGTAGCTGCGGAAATTGTCCTCATGGCAGCATCAGCAACATCGTTGGTGTGTGGTGCCGGAATTGGATACCAGTTCGAGTCCCCAATATTTCCAAAAGAATAATTATGAGATGACCGATAAGCTTCAGGCTGCTGCTCTCCTTGTTTTCTGCTTTGGTTGGCATAAGTTTGCAACTGGTAGCATTGTTTAGCTGAGTGACCAATCTTTTCACATAGTTGGCATGAAACACGAGGTAGATTGGATTTATGGTTGTCATCAATGGAAATTGAGGCTTTCTTGATGTCTTGCACTTGAGATTTCAACTGCATAATTTTTGACCTCGAGTGGGCAGTGTAGCTATCACACAAGGATTGCCAAGCTTTATACAAAGAAGATAAACTGAGCACTTGAGCATAGATGGGTTCAGATAATGAGGCATGAAGCCAACTGAGTAGTAATTGATCATACTTGAACCAAAAAATAAGTTCAGGGATTTATCACATCTGAATCTTCAATTCTATTAAGAGGAGGTGGTGTGTCGTCAACATACCTCTTCTGATCATATTTGAGAAGAATAGGTTGCCATTGAGATTCCTAAAGGAGATAGTTGTCCATAGTGAGTTTAATGGGCAAGTAGTGATGGAGATTGCCTGCAATCTGTTCAAACGAGAAGGCACTTGCCAAAGAAGATGATGGTCTTGAGCTCCCTCTAGACTGTGATGAAGAAGACGGTTGGTGCAGGTTGGACTGACACCATTGTAGCTCTGATACCATCGAGAAATTAGCAAAAGAGAGATGAGAGGAAGAATGCAAAAATTTTAAATTGGTTCAGTATTTGCCTACGTCCACTGTTCCTCTCAGAATAATTTTCTTTTCACTTACTTTTGTTGAGAGGTTTCTACTATTTATTTTCAATGTACAGGTAAGGGAGTTTCCAACGGTGTGTGATGTACTTTTGGTAAGAGTATGGTGCGAGAGAGGAAGAGACCGTTGACCACACATAGTAAGCACATACATGACTTCTTGCTTGATTTTGTTTCCATGGTGATCAGTCTTCATTCTTGAAATGTTAGATTTATCTCCAACGTCTTTATGAACTCCAAAGTCTCCCTTGATAGGAAGCAGGCGATTGTCTCCCGCTTTGCCTTCCTCTTGCTAGGGCTTCTCTCAGACCTTGTACTGCAGGCGTTGGCTCATGTCACCATCAAGCACATCGAGTTCTATGAGTGTGTCCCCTAATGAAGGTGAGAACTTCTTCTTTGATCTTGTGGATCACCATATCCTCTGCATTTTCTCTCACCCTGGCATCAATTTCACTATAAGCCTCTAATTCATCTAATTTTGGGCCTTTCTTCTCTAATTGGTGAAATTATCCTTTTGTACATGGGCGATTGGTGTGTCACTTCTTTTTTAAGAGGATTTCTTTGCAAGTTTTATCCTTTTTGATGATTTTAGGGCTGTTTTGGCAAGTATGTGAAAGAAAGAAGAATCTTCCTGTTTATTTATAGTTGTTGATTGCTAGAGTGTTTCTGATCATTTAGTTTCCATAAAAACGATCTTCACCCAATTCAAGTGACATCATAACGTACTACTTTTCTGAAAATTTGGCTCTTCCCTTACGTATATGTTTTCCATCTTCTTGTCACGTGTTTTTTCTTTGTTTATTTCTCCCGATTTCTTTTTTGATTTCTGCGTGTGTTTTTCTCTCTTTTCATTTGCTTTCTCTTCCATTCAACTTCACATTCGAATGGTACCACTGCAACAGCCACTGGAGGATGTAAAGGCATATGCAAGAAGCAACGTTGAGTCATTGACTGGCGACCGATGAAGCTGCAACTTGCAGGGGCGAGGCTTGTGGTACTTCAGCCTCTCTCTCTCTCTCGCTCTAAACCGATGATCCTTTGGTCGAGGGTTTCAAAACCTTCCCTCGATTGATGGTTTGAAAACTGATTGTTGAATCCCTCATTTGAGGGTTTCACAGGCTGAAACCTTTGGTCGAGGATTACGAGACGATTTGAATGTTTTCTTATTTTCTGTTCGTTTGGATTTTTTATAAATGAGATTACTTCTCCTCCACATTAAAGAACAACATCTAACAGTAAGATACCACCTTTTGCTTCCACTCGCATCCCCCTTCGTGGTACGAAGCAACACCTCACTCCATAGGAGAAGCATCTCAAGCTTAGAGCTCGAGCTCCATTGTGGTTGACAAGTTGTTGTTAGCCACTGCACGACTAACAGCCAATCCATCACCGTCCTCTGCTAAACCCTTCCCAAAACCACACGAAGCCCAGCTTCTCTCATGAAATGCAACTCTTCATTGGGGTTTAATCCCCCTTTAATCGTGCTTAAGTACATAAGGTGATGTGCTGGGTTAATAAAAGCCTAACTGGACCAGACCCGTTACAAAAGGAACGACTAAACTGAAAACGCAGACAAGGAATAACAGAAACAAAAAATAATAGAAATAACACTCTATGAAATAACTTTGTGCCTAACAATTTTCCCCCCTTCAAGAACACCTTGTCCTCAAGGTGTAAAATCTGGAAAGCCTAGAGTGATATCCTCAGCCTTTTCCCATGTTGCTGCGCTCTCATCTGTATTACTCCATGCAATTAACCATTCAATCGATTTTGTTCCATTATGGTTGATAGTGTGAATCCCCAGTCCGCGAAAAGGGACAGCTTGTGCTTGATCTTCTATAATCGGTTCTGAAAAGAAGTCTTCCTCTGCTGGTGGTTGAGGGCACGGTTTGAGTTTTGAAACATGAAAAACTGGGTGTAGGTTACTCCCAGCAGGTTGTAACAGCTCATAAGCAAGAGGACCCACTCGCCTGACGATGCAGAACGGTCCCACGTATCAGGGAGCGAGTTTTGTTGTATCCTCTTGGTTGTCGATACCCAGCGGCATGTATAGGCCTACGTAAGTACACCCACTCGCCTACACTATACTATTGATCCCTGTGCATGCGGTTGTATTGGATAACCATATGATTGCACGCAGTAAAGAGATGGGCCTTGAGATCTCTCAGAATGGCGTCCCGGTAGTGGAGTTATGCATCCACCGATTCTTCCTTCGCTGTGTTCGGTTGGTAGTGTCGTATAGTGGGTGGAGCTCGACCATAAACTGCTTCAAATGGGGCGATGCCGTTGGAAAAATGCCAACTAGTGTTGTACGAAAAATTAGCTCATGATAAATAGTCCACCCAAAGTCAAGGTCGTTGCCCTGCAAAAAAATGACAACCTTTGTTTGGCCATCGGTTTGCGGATGGTATGCCGTGCTCAACTGCAGTTTTGTGTCGTGCAATGGTGCAACTGAAAATATTCCTTTCAGAAGATGCTAATGAAAATAATATCTCTATCGCTGGTTATTGATTTGAGAATTCCATGAAGTTTTTTGATATGGTCTTGAAAGGTACGGGCCACCGTTTTTGTCATGTAAGGATGCGACAAAGGCACAAAGTGAGCATACTTGGATAGGCGGTCAACCACTACCAAAATGACGGATTTTCCTCGAAATGATGGAAGACCTTCTATAAAATCCATTGATATATCTTCCCGTATAAGTTTCGGCTTTGGAATGGGTTGAAGGAGGCATGCTGGTTTCATTGTTTCATATGTATTCAAAATTCCGCACAAAATCTCTTATGACCCTTTTCATTCCAAGCCAGTAAAAGGTAGGGTGCAACCAACGGTACATGCCCTCCACTCCTTCATGGCCTGCCACCTGTTCATTGTGATAATGTTGTATTAGAGATTGTGGCAGCGTGCTCTATGGCGGAATAAATATGCGTTCACTACTATATAGGTATGGTGGTTTCCATTCATACCCATATATCTTGAGAGGGTTCATCTCCAATTCTTCTCTGATTTTCTTTACCAATGTGGCTTCAACAAGCGCATGCCGAATCTCATCCCACAGGTGAGCTTGAACTTGTAAAATGGAAAGTAGGCAATTAACATATGGTTCAAAGGCTCTAGAAAGCCCATCAGCCGCTGCATTCTCTTTCCCTTTACGATAACAGACCTTGAAATCAAAACTCATTAACTTAGGTATTCATTTTTGAAGCGTTGGAGATAGCGATGGCTGTTGGAGACAATATTTAAGGCTGCAATGATCAGTTAGCACTACAAACTATTGCCCTATAAGATAATTTCCACTTTAGCCTGACAAGAACTATGGCTATCAACTCTAACTCATAGGTGGACTTACTAGCAAATGTTGGCACCATTGCCTTGCAAAAATAAGCAATTGGATGGCTGCTTTGGCTAAGAATGGCTTCTAACCCCAAGTTTGATGCATCTGATTAACGGTGAAAGGGAGCTGGAAATTGGGCATCCATAAAAGTGGGGCTGCTGCCACTACCTCCTTTAATTGTTGAAATGCATGTTTTGCTTAAGGACTCCATGCAAATCTGCCCTTCTTGGTTAGTGTTGTAAGAGGTGCAGCCACAAAACCATAATTTTTGACAAACTTGCATTAGTAACCCATGAGTCCAAGGAAAGTGCGCAAATCTCTTACTGTTTTTGGAGTGCTCCACCCTTTCACGACTTGGACATTTTCCTGTTCCATGCTCACCTTCCCCTAGTTGATCACATGTCCTAGGTATGCAATTATGGCTGTACCGAAGACACACTTTGAAAGTTTAGCATGCAATTGATGTCACTTCAGCACTATTAAAGCGGCGCACAGGTGTCGAATATGTTTTTGTTCGTCTTTGTTGTAAATCAAAATATCATCAAAGAATACCAATACAAACTATCATAAGAAGGGATGAAACACATGCGATTGAAAGCTAGAGGGAGCGTTCGTCAACCCAAATGGCATGACGGTGAACTCGTAATGTCCGTCGTGGGTATGGAAAGCAGTTTTGGGAACATCTTCCTTCACAACGCAGATTTGATGACAACCTGTGCGCAAGTCGAGCTTGGAAAATATGCATGCCTCATGTAGCTCGTCTAGCAAATCTTCCACAATAGGTAACAGATACCTATCCTTGATGGTGATGACGTTCAGCGCACGATATAAAAGCACAAGCTCCAATCTTTCTTTTTGACCAATAAAGCGGGCGATGCAAAAGGGCTACGACTTGGTTGAATCACCCTTGTTTTCAGCATTCTCACACTAGTTCTTCGAGTGTTTCTTGCTGCACACGATTGTAGCAATATGGTCGTGATTTGACTGGTTCCAACCCTGGCCAACTCAATGCAGTGCTTTAGGCGTGTTGAAAACTGGTTCAAACTCATCCAATAATTCTTTCAATGTTCTTCAGTATTCTTCTGATCTGCACTGCCTATCTATGTCAACATTGGACGGTACTTGCGTTGAGAGCAAGAGAAAAAAGGCAGCCGGTCCTTTCATGCAACGTTCGGCCGGGGCTTCTATACAAGTCACCGAGGGGTCGCTTCGAGTGTAAACGATTCGTTTGCTAGTCGCCTAAACTGCATCTTCATGCCTATGAAATCCCATACGACCTTTCCCAATTTGCGCAGCCACAGAATACCCAACACCAAATCGTCTCCTACCATAGCCAGAGTGTACAATTGTACGAAAAACTAATTTTTTGAAGACCCTGAATCTCTAGCGTTTTCAAGTGACACTTACCTCTGCACTTCAAGGTACTACCGTCGCCACACCATGATGTCAAAAGCTGGTTGAGCCTCCATAATACATCCTAGAGCTCGAGTTGATTTCTCACAAATGAAATTGTGAGTCAAGCCAAAGCCAGTGTCGATTAGGACGCTAACCTTCCAGCCATGCATCTTGCCTTCCACGCGCATCATGTGTGGAACCTCATCACCAGCAAGGGCATGCAGCGATTTCAAAGCAGTCTAGTGAGGAACAGGGCTTCATAGATTGGACTTCGATGCATATTTTGTCCTTAAGCCCTCCCACAAAATCTCCAATGAAGGCCTCGATGGGTCGGCCATGCATCATATTTGTAAGAGCTTCAAAGTTTTCTTGGGAGTCCACCATAGTACTGGTTTGTTTAATCTTCGACAGCTCTAATCTTCGACAGCCCAAAGCGGGACGCAATCTCCCTAACCAAGGTCTCCCAGTCCAGTTTCCCTTGATGCACTAGCAACCAGTGATACCAGTGTATTGCAGCACCTTCAAAAAACACCACAGCTTGATTCGCCCTCTGATCGCCCATGAGTCCTTAGCAATCAAAGTATTGTTCCGCATGGAACACCCAGCTCACCGGGTTGTCCCCTGTAAATCTCGAAAACTCCATCTTCACAGGTCTCCATGTTGCACCTCCTGTTCCATTCGCTGGCTATGTTTAGGTTCTTCGGATATCATTCAAATAGTAAGTCATGTCATCTAACATTGGACATGAAGAATATCGTCCGATGGCAGATGTAAAGGAAGATGAATCTTTTACATGTACTGAAAAAAACGTTCAATCCAAGAGAAAAAAAACTTCGATAGTATGGAATGACTTCAAATTAGTAGAATTTAATGGAAAAGAGTAGGTGAAATGCAAACATTGTGGTGAACGATTTACTGCACAAAGTAGCAGTGGTACGAGTCACTTGAAACAACATAGAGATACGTGTGTCAGAAAACAAATATTTGATGAAAAACAAAAAACGTTGTCTTTTGGAGTTGGTGAATCTGGAGCCTCAAATTTAAGTCTAAACAAATTTGATATGGACAGTATAAGAAAATGTTTGGCTAAGTTGACAATAATGCATGCATTTCCTTTCAGTATTGCAGAATATGAATATTTTAACGATCTTCTAAAGCTTTGCAATCCAAGGTTTGTGCCAATTTCTAGGAGAACACTTACAAAAGAGGTCCAGTTAATGTTCTTGACTGAAAAAAAGAGATATCAAGAACTTGTAAATAAGCAAGTGCAATGGATATCAATGACATTTGATATGTGGTCCTCACAACAGACAGGGTACTTATGCTTGACAGCCTCTTATATTGATACAGATTGGCAATTACACTCTCACATACTTAATTTTATACATGTGCCTCCACCACATAATGCAATTTGTATTTGTGGAACCTTTTCTCAGGTTTCTTCATCCCCATGCCGGTATGATCTCTCTCATTCCCATGGCATCAATAAGGTGATTGAATCCCTGCAAAAGAAGTTCCCTTCTGTGCCAAAGGTACACTTGCGAAGTAAGGTGAAGGAGATATCAGAATTTTCGGACAACCGTTGGCAGGTTGGATTCCGACTCCATATTTATGTTTTTTTTTCCTGCTAGATATATTAATAGGGGCTTAGACATTGCTTTTGCTTACAGGTTAAGAAAGATATCTTGGATAAGCTTGGGTTATCAGCATCTCCAGGTATGATTTGTAAGCAATTGTCCCCATTGGTATGGTAAAGCTTGGAGTATACTGAAACTTATCTGTGTCCCTTTTCACAGAAAAACATTTTATGAGATCAAAGGGAATTGCTGCTTTTTTCAAGAAGCGATGTTTGCCACCAGAAGGTAAATTTGCAAATACCATGGGATCCCCTCTACATCCGTGTGAAAAAACTAATACTGTGCTTGGAAACCCTCGCACTGTATCAGATACACTGTGATGGTTGCCATGCAAATTGAGTTTGGTTAGCCTTCTGCAAGTGTGTCTTTGTTGATTAATCTTCGTGCCAATTCGTGCATTACATGTACAGCCACTAATACTAGATGCTTTTTTGAGCAAAGCAAACCATCAGAGACCTCAACTGCTATCAATATAAGCTTCAAGAAGACTACTTTCCAATGTAATCATTTTTTGAGCCATGCCTTAGCTGGTATATGATATATATGATTTGGTTATCTCTTTTTTCCCCTGTTCATGAATAATGAAAAGATTTGAGCATTTCTGGAGCAATACTTCTTGAGGATTCTATTTTTTTTCCTTTTTTGGTAGCTTATCTGAAACTTAAGCATCATTCGCTAAATTCTACAGTTTTGCCGCATGGAGTATTTGGTACATTTGTGCTGTTATAATTACTACGCATTTTCTCAGGTTTCTTCATCCCCATGCCGGTACTATAATTACTATTGGTTGGACCCTGCTGCGTGGACTGTTTATGGCCTCATGGTGACCCAATTGAAAGATCGGCCAGAGATTGTGCAGATGTTGACCAGCAAGGGCAGACAGCTAGAGAGTTCATGGGGGACCTGGGGTTGAAGGACGATTTCATCTTTCCCATTCTTGGACTTCATTTTGCAGCCATCTTTACCTTCCTCTTTGTTTTCGCCTTCAGCATCAAGTACCTCAATTTCCAAAGGAGATAAGGCACCGATATTGTGCATTCGTGCTTAAATCTTGTGTTTGCAAGTGTATTAAAATGATAGTTGGGGTCCCTGTTATGTATTTTTGGTTTCCGGAAGATCTGGAAAGAGCAAATGTAAAGATTCAATTAATTCATTAATATCCATTTATTAAATTTGAGCACTATTTCTGGTGGATATCTGCAAAGATGGAAGGAATTTTTTTTCCATATCTTGTTTTAGATTTCTTGTTTAATACTATCTACTTTTTTCTTACATGTGAGGCAGACCCCTAACACAAAAAATTCGTCCTTTTTTCAATCATACCAAGGCCCGACCCGGCCCGGCAAAACGGGCCAGACTGGGCCTTGGTATGGTGGACCTAGCCCGGTACCCAGCCCAACCCGGGCCGTCAATATTATCGGGCCGGGCTCGAGCCCGGGTTTGGGCTCGACGGGCCGACCCGGTGCGGGTCTAAACGGGTCGGGCCGGCCCGGCCCGATACCCACCCCTAGGAGGAGCAGAGTAGAGATGCGCAACCATGTGAGACAGACATGCCACCGTAGAAACCAAAAGCAATATATATTAATATTCGTACATACATTCTATATTCAACAATGAATAATGGGCTCTGATACCAATAATGGGCTCTGATACCAATTGGTAGATATTTAATATTCTGAAATAATCCGTTCATGTTGAATCATCGAGAACCAAAGCAAACGCTATACATGAATCAATGTGAAAGAAAGCGATGATAGAATCAGGTGGAGGGATCATACGATATTTTTAAGTAATACATGGTCTCACTTACATAGCAAATAAAAGACTCTAAATTGTATTCCTTTACATAGGAGACTACTACTTTTTTATATTAATGCTAATTTCAGATTTAGCACATCATAGAACCCAAAATTATGAGGAGGTATCTACACATATACAAATTACATCATGTCTTATAAAATGATTAAATATCCAACTTAATTGACTTTTTTCCTCAAATAGTACCTACCGTTCGAAATTGCTTTCGCCATATGTAAGCCCACATAATCATTCTTACATAATACACCAACAGATAGGTCCTAATATCTATTCAAATGTTGTTGCATACGTCAGCACTTCCAAAACAAGTGAAATAAAGCTAAGTAATCAGTTAATAAAGAGCAACAGAAAATAAAATAGGAGAAAATAAGAAAAAGATCAAGCGTTTAGCTTTAAAAAGTCAAGAACAGAAGATGCTACAAGTATGTCAGAAATATTCCATGTCTTTTGACATAGTTTGCCTTGTTCTGAAGGTACTAATACAAACATCCAATTTTTAGTTTAGTTTTTGAAGTTTTTTTTTTCCTTACCGATCAATGAAGTTGCTGCACCACTATCTTTAAAACTATGTTCTTATGTCTGCAAAGGACATGTTAAGCAGCGAAACTTTAAAAACCTACAACGAAATGGTGCTTCGCAAGTATATCAATTAGCATATACTATGAGAGAAGGAAAGTCTAATAACCTCAGGAGCATCTTCCTTGCATATTAATTTGCTCAATCTGAAGAATAATTTCGACACAACTTGTTGATGAGATCAAATATAAGAAATAAGGACAGGGCACGATGGAACCCATATTTAGGGGAAAAAGGAAAGTGAGTTGGTATGTTTGCCCTTGCAATACTTTCTAATGGGGCAGATGATGAAAGGAACATATGCACTGACGTATGGGAGTCAATGGATCAGATTTAAATCAGATGTATATTTTATCATATCCGCTCTTTCGGATATCCATATCTTCATACTTGAGTTCGTGTTTGAATTCAGATGAAGAAAAATATATACCATATCCAAATCCAAAGTCTGAATTCATAATGCAAATCCAATCCAAATCTGATTTTTTTATTAACATCTGAATCCAACTTTTAAAACGAACCCAAAACTGCATTATAGACCTTGAGTATCACATATTTGTTTAAAAACTACATCCAATTGGAATATGAATCCAATCTATATTTACTTAAATCTAAATCAGAATCTGTATTCATTCGGATGTTACTTTTTAACATCTGAATTTATCCAAATTCTTATTCAGTTATCAAATTTCTTTCCATATCCGATTTGATTGGGTATTGAATCTAACTCAGGTCTATTGACAGTCCTATACTAAAGAAACCAAAGAGATGTAGAAACGGATATATTGTAAAACCTAAAGTAAAACACAGTCTTCGTTTTTTCTTTTTTGGTGGGGGGGTAGTGGGGGTGGGGGGAGATCCACAATCAACGGAGCCCCAACGAAAATAAAAAAAAAAAAGAAACGATGATGATGATGATGATGATGATGATGATGATGATGATGATGATGATGATGATGATGATGATGATGGTAACAATGACCAGAAAGCAAGTTACTAAATCTTCTGTCTAGCGTTTGGTAAGCTTCATATGTGATTTAAACGTTGTATCCTTAGTCCTGTTAGAAAAGAAGAAAAAAGTTTGCTCTTCGAGGACATGAGAACAACTTGTTACCTGTGTTTCTGTCTGGCACAAGTTACTAAATCTTCTGTCTAGCGTTTGGTAAGCTTCATATGTGATTTAAACGTTGTATCCTTAGTCCTTTTAGAAAAGAAGAAAAAAGTTTGCTCTTCGAGGACATGAGAACAACTTGTTACCTGTGTTTCTGTCTGGCACCTGACAACTTTTCATTTGCGATCTACCAAACTCCCTCGCAATATTACTCATTTTCATAAATAGGAAGAAGAGGTCGAGGAGCCCGTGCCAGCATTTAATGGACTTGCTGCAGCTCCTCAATGTGCCTAATGTAATTCCAATGAGCCTTCCGTAGCAGCTCATCTGTGAGAGAGAGAGAGAAAGGTGAGAGAGAGATCTCACACAAAGTCGCTGGTCAATTAGATGTGTGTGTGTGTGTGTGAGAGAGAGAGAGAGAGAGAGAGAGACGTACCTACCTCTCTCTCTCTCTCACTATGGAAGAAGAAGAAGAAGGAGAAGGAGAGGGAGGTTAAGGCCCAACCACATTAACCTCAAGAAAGGCAACCTTCAACCCAAATCAACACTCCTTAATATCATCAAGACAATACCTTCTAGAATAAAACCGAGGACATGGCTATAACATGCCACACATGCCGAGAGAGAAAGTTTTACATTGCCGAGGCATGGCCAATGAGGTTTAAGTCATACAAGTTGTCTTATGACTCACTAATGCAAACTCAGATAATCTGAAGGAAGTACTAGGATAAAGCAAAAAAAAAAAGAGATTAAAAGCCTGAATTGCCTTATGCGAAGTCTACTGTGTCATCCAGCTCAGTTTGGTGCTAAAGATTACTTGACTCCTTGTCTGGTTTTAAACAAGGAACGCAACCATCTCATCCAATCTCACGAGTTTCGTTGATAGCAGAAAGGGTACAGAAACAGGCAAACAAACACAAAATGAAACAGATTCAATAACCAACTGAAGCCAAATTCAAGCAAGACGAGGGCAGATAAGTGATCTTACAATTGCACATGAACTGTTGGATGCAGCCAAACTTAAAAAAACACTACAGTTTCTGGAAAGGACAAGTTCTAAATTTCCCAAAGCCATCAAAGCATACCATGGGAAAGGATGTCAAATTGGAGAGCAATAGAAAGTTCTAACATAAAATGTGTTTCTTACCCATGCAAAGTTTGGTTGTAAAATGATCAGAACATGAATCGGACAAGAAATAGGTACATTCTCTTCAAAACGTGTAGCGCTGAACTTAGGGAACTTTCATATTGAAAAACAATGAGACCAAAAAATAGAAAAGCAGCAGCAGAAAGTGATTATGCATGAAGGAACACACTTAAGGCAGGGTCAATCACGTTCTGATGAAAGGTCTCACATCCTGAACTATTTAAGTTAATCCTACATGGTTAACATTATAAAGCGCAAGAAAAAACCCTTGTTCAGAAATTACTTTATGCCTAGTTTGGGAGAAAAAACAGTTTTGGACTTACCGAATCATTAATGCAGAACAAGGAAAATATAATAGAAACACATAGGAGGAACCAAGAACTAAAACAAAAAATCTAAAAGAAAAGAGAAGAACTGAAAAGGGGAACAAGGGAATCCAAACAAGTCCTGCTTTAGCTTGAAAATATAAAAGTGGTCCTACATGCATGTCTACACATTTATATGTTGGTGCTTGAGCATGCCTGTAAATGTGAGTCGAGCTAATCTGAAAGGGATTGTGGCTTGTTAGAATTCAAGGAGATACTGTGAAGCCTGATATCAATGCTTAAAACGTGTTTTTTATTAGTTACCAATCGCTAAGGACAGGGAATCGGTAGTGTAATATGCACAATCAAGTACCCTAGGAACCAAAATGAGTCTACAGATTCAAGGTTAGTCAAACATAATCATTCACAATACAAAAGTTGTGTGTTCTATATCGACAATCCCATTCATGTGGGCACAACTTCTAACACTGCAAATCTGAACTTGGAAGTGCAACCCAAGTATACCAGTCTGCTATTTCCTCCATTTCAATACATGTTTTAGAACAGAATCAATTCAGGTCATGCTAAAATGAGACAATTGGGTTTTGGGACAAAAGTATAATAGTCATACTGAAAAGAAAAGTGGGTCTTAGGGCAAAACCAAAATATGGTTAAACACCAACTCTGTGCAATCGATCTATAAGCAGAAGTGAGTTCAGATACAATAAAGATTTCAAATCAGAAATTAATCCAGATGAAATTCTAAAATTTGCCACCAGAACAAAAGGAACCTACAAGTTCCCAACTCCTTAGATCTACTTCTACGAAAATCCTATTATCCACCAGAGAGCAAAGATGAAGAAGGAATGGCAGTGAAAGGTAGTCATGATGTTTCTTCATTCAAATATCATGTCAACTCAGATCCTTTAGTCTTTTTCTCAACACTTCCATCGACTTCTTGCGGGTGTCTTGCTTAGAAGCCCGGCTACTCAAGCTACCGAAAAGCCTATCAGGAGAATCTCTAAATTTCTCACATATGATTCCCACCTTTTTATGGTCCAACGAGCTATAGTTCCTCTCCCTTATAACTGGATTCATAAAGTTCTCTGGTTGACTGCTAAGCAGAAGGTTCACCAACTGTCGCACTTCAATCAAGCAGTCTCTCAAGCTCCCCTCAATGTTTATCTCACATAAACCAGAGCTCTCAAACCTCTCATCTGCAAAAGATTCCAAGATTTTCAAATCATTGTCAATGCTCATAACGGCATTTAGATTGAACCTCTTTACATTATCACTAAGAAATGCTGCCACGATGGTATCAGAAATGTGCTTCAAAGCACCACTTCCAACCTTATACAGTGCTTCCATAGGCAGAATTTGTTGAGCTGTGGATAACAATGTGTCAAGATAAATGACAACTTCATTCATATACTCATTCTGCTGTACTTCATCGGCAGTCCAATTGATGTTGTCTGCTAAACACATGAACTCATCTACTTTTGAGTTAACCAGCTTCAGCAGTGCATCATAGGCAGCATCCTGTGATGTTTTCAGAACTGCCCTAGCAGATAAAGAAGCATGAGGTCTTTCTGCTACACGTACAGGTAGACCACATAGTTGGGCAGCTTGCTTTAGGAAAAGATCACATGCATGTTCCAATCCAATCAGATTTGCTGCAATTTGCATAGCCTGAGAGACTGTTGATGTGCAAGTACTTATCATTCTTAGCAGAGCTTCGTTCAGAACATTAATTAACAATTTGTCTAGATATTTCTTCACAACATCATAGAAGTCCACATGACCTCCATAAGATGAGTAGCTGACAGAACCCTCTATGAATGATCTCACCACACGACAACAATCAGGGACAGCTGCAGAGAAGGGTGCAACATATGGAAAAGCTGGCATTATGTTTGAAGTTTGAAGATTGAAAGCTAATACATTCATGGTGTATTCATATTCCTTCTTCATCACCATTTGCTCATATGTGTCACGAGCAAGGACCTCATCAATCTGCTTCCGGCACTCCTTCAGAAGAAGCTCATGGTATTTGTCTCTACTGGTCCCCAAAAGCTCAAGCAAACTACTTACAGGATAACCATATCTTTTCAGGGTTGAGATCAGCAATGCTACATTATCCTTGATTAGCAAAAGATTATCTGCTGAATCAATATGTGAAAATTGTTCCCTTAGAATTGAAGAAACCTTAGAAATTGTGGTATCCCACATTGTTCCCAGTTGATTAGCTGAGAGCAGGCTACCTGCAGTTCTTAAGACTCTATCTTCAATAATGAAGAAGCCAGCAATCTGAGTGAAAAAGGTTTGGTGAGATTCAAGAAAAGACTGTGCTGCTGTAAGCTGCAAGTCCAAATTAAGCTGCATCAACCGATTTTTATAGTAATAACTCTGAAACTGGTCTTGAAGTCCAAGGCAAGTATGGATATGATAAGCCCGATACACAGGAGTGAGATCGAGTTTGATACCAACATCTTCATCTACATGTTCCATGTCAAGGGCATAGTCACAATCCCCTACTCCTGATTGACTTTTTTCTTCTGCTTCACGCTGACGAGTACGTAAATCCTCTTCTCTCTGTCGCACCAACACCGTATGCCGAGTTGCTTGTTGCCCAACCTCTTTAGCTGTGCTCCTGATAACAACAAGCCAGTCATTGAAGTCATTGATTACTTTCTTCTCGATGTGGGATTTTATCACAGGAATCTGATTTTCAATGACTCGAGAAAGACACTTAACAGGGATCTTGAGCAAATAGTCTTTCTCGATAAGATCCAGGGTCTTAAGGGCAGGATAGAGGCGGTCTTTCAAAATATCATTATTACATTTAGAACAAAGTTGCACAACCTCCAAACAGAACTTGGACATCTCAATTGCCATTGCGACATTAGTCTTAGTTGAATGTGAATCGAGAAGCTCCTCAAGTTGCATTAGGAGAGATGTTGACGCCTCCTGAAGCCTAAAATTTTCTTTCATCAATCCATTTTTCAGTTCATCAGCATCCACTAGGACGCCACGGAGCTCATCCACTGCTCGGATAAAATCTTCATAATGCCGTTTGCATAATTCCTCAATCTCAAGCTCTTTCTTCTTGGCCACATTTTTAAGTTGGTACAAGAGAATTTCAGGCTTCCCGACCTGAAATGCATGTCTGACAATTGGTCCCAAATCCTCTCCATTTACGATGGCAGTTGCTAAGCCCAATTCATCCCCACCATGACCATTCTCAATGATCTTTTTCTTGGGTTTCACATGCATTGCTTCAACAAAATTCTGCAAGAAAACACATGAAAAAGTCATGGAACTTTAGCCTAGACAACAGAAATTAGTGCTGTTTCACATGAAAACCCATTTGAAATGGTAGTATTGTACAAATATTAAAAAATAGAACAAATCAAAAGGCGAAAAAGTAAGCAATCTAAACAAATATGTTTCATAAATCCAGTGTTAGGAAGGAAAAGAGCAATTCATGAACCATGTCCACAAGGAATCTTTTCAAAAAATATAATAGGAAAATCACATCCATGTCCCATTCGAATAAAACTCTTCCCAGGTTCATGTAAGGGCTTCCCCTAGCAGAACAAGACTCAACCAAGAAAAAAATTGCAACACCCAAATACAGTCAAGTCACTAACAAGAACTTTCATAATCATCTCATGACGGGAGGAATTGGCCATTTTCTTCTGAAAGCAGTGTCCCTGTTGCTAGAATCCATTGTCACTTACAGGATTTTGCTAACAGTAAATTAGGAAAATTGACAAGGATGGAAAAGTTCAAATTGGGTATCCATTAATCATGTGTACAAACAGCAAATATTTCCAGTAATGCAATGAAGAACCTATGCATTAATGATGCGCATCAACAGCAAATATGGACTGTAAGGAAAGAAAATCCATTATTATGGAGTTTCGTTTTGGTCGAAAAAATTTCCCACCAAATCCGGTGCAACAAATATTACCATTTATGCAAAATCCGCTAAGTAAGACCCTTTTCCTATTAGTCGTCGATTAAAAACTACACCAGGATAATGCATGTAGATAGCATTTAAAGGAAAACGAAAAAGAGAAGTATTTGACCGAAGTAGTGCTCAAGCACCAGAAGTAGAGGCAAAGGAACCCATTCCCCTCTTGCAATTGGGGAACCTCTACTCGAGTATCCTCTTTGTTTTAGATCGAACCCTAGCAAGGAACCAAGATAGGAAGTATAGATAGAACCCTTTTGTTGTTTCATGAAACAGAAAGAGAGCCGATCAACACGATGCGCTGATCCAAGCAACTGTGAGCTAAATTGAATATAGAACGTTAAACTAATACTGAGAATACTCGTCGTAAAACAGAGAACCAACAATCAGGTTCTAACAAAAAAATGAGAGGCATAAGAACTCACGGAACTCCAGAGAAACGAGAAGTCCAAGAATGATTATTCAGAAGGGACCGAGAAGCATCAATGGAAAAGAAGTGCCAACAGCTTAATATAGAAAGAAATAGGCCACGGAAAAGGATATTTCACAAACCCCTCTCACCCATTTCCAGATAGGTTCGTCTTGTCAAATGCACCAATTCTTGCAGAAAAGTGTCCGCAAAAGAAGTGGCCTTCAGGAAGCCATCTTACCCACTTTTAGATGGATTTCTGCCCAAGCAAAAGGAAAGACCAAACGCAGACTGCATGATCTCCAATCAAGGGACCAGCAATAACATAATGCTAGTTTCTTGAACTACCAACGCCATCAATCATTCCCACGGCATTAATCCCGAGAGAGAGAGAGAGAGAGAGAGAGAGAGAGAGAGAGAGAGACTCACAGAAACTTTTACGGAATTTTTGAAGGAAATGACGGTTTGCTTGCTTGTGGTGTCCTACTTCGCGTCATCCTCAGACAATAACTCCCAGAGAACGATGAGAAGAGAAGCACAAAATCTGAGCAGAAGTTGTATCAGAAGCCCCCTGCTTGATTGCAAGCTTCTATTTCGATACTCGGTAGAGCACGATGGAGAAGATACCGGGGAGTCCTGAAAACAGGAGTGCAGAAAAAAAGAGGCTCTCTCTCTCTCTAGCACGCCTCTGATTCAGGAAAGTGAGACCACATTCTTCCCTTTCTAGTAATTTTCTATTCACTTTTCAGTGTATAATATATATATATATAAGAAATGAAAGAGGGAATGAATAAATACACAGTGGTCCTGTAACATGATAGCCGATGTTGATACACACTTTTGTTGGCCTTAATTTGTTTATGCCGATGATGTTGCCTTTTTTAATATGGTTTTAATCTACTCCACTGCATCTTCAAAATAATATTAAAAAGCATGTTAAACTCAATTTTAACATTCAGCGTGAAGAAAGCTCTCGACCTTCACACACAAGTCAAAGAATTAAATACACAGAACTGAATCTGTGTCCAGGTTCAAATGTTCTCAGCGTCTACAGCTATACTACTACTACAACTAATAATAATAATACTTTTACTCAATCTAGTATGATGGCATAGATGAATTGGGTAGAGCTCTTTTTTAATTTAGAATTTTTAAAAATAAAATATCGTTCCTTAGATAATTAAACTTTGAATCTTCCTTGAAAGCCTGATTTTCCTTTTTATGTACACAAGCAAAATGACATTATGCAAAGATATTTGTTATTAAGAAAATTGCAGAAGCTGGTGCTTCATAACCACGAATTTGTCTTGATTTTAGATTCTTGGGTTTAAGATCAGACGCTTCTCTCTCCCATGTTAGATCAAACATTTTCTGAATATAAAAGAGTAAAATAAGAATTTCATCGTGGATTTTAGTTTTGACTTAACTAAATTCTTAATTTAATTAATGATACATTTTGCTACCACATTTGGGTTAGGTTCGAGGTGGATTAGGATAAAATCCTTCTTGCTTCGCATTTAATCGTGCAATTTTTCATTGTAAAAGAGTAAAACGAGAACCTCATTTGGATCTCATGTTTGACTCAAAACTTTTTGATCTAATTAAACGTGGATTCTAGTGTGTATCTTTTGCCTAAAGCATGCTGCAACAGATCTATGGAGCTAAAATCGAAGCCAACAAAACACTGCCCAAATTACCTTCACTTTAACTATTTTGATCATTTATCACTTGGTCATATGGTTCTACTCCATTAAAAATTGGGAAACATCAACTAATCACTTATATATTCCTAACCAACTTAGAACTTTAGTGTTTCCCTCACGATTTGTTGACCTTTTCCCCCACAATATGATGCAGTTTTGTTAAAGTTTAGGTCACCAAATGAATTGAAACTATAGCTGGTCCACCTGAGTGGCACACTTTCGACGTGTTCTCAATTCGATTATCGCAGGTGCAACTCTTCTAACTACAATTGATGACATGTATGACACTCGAGTTGAAGGGTATATTGTAAGGTCATTAAAATCCCCAAGTAACTCTAAACTCCAGGGATTGGGCCTCTCGCTTGGGCATTAGATTCCTTCTTTCTCACCAAAAAAAAGCCTGCATATTTTTATCACTTAGTAAGTTGGAGCACACATTTGGTCTGCTAAAGATGGCTATTATCTTGGAAAGAGTGTGTTGTCAACCTTGATCAATGGTTCATGTGTTTGGATTGGATGACGTAAAAATTAAGGTGAAATGGCCGGTGACTATTTTTGAACGGCCATGATCACGCATATGCAATATACTGGAAATAATCGCCTATGCCCTTCTTGCTATTCATGACACAAGCCTTCCTGTAAGCCCCACAAAACAAAGGGGTTTGTACACTAAGACGGAAGTTGGATCTACCAGGTGAATGAAAGTGTTGTCATCCAGGAGAAAAGCGTGAACTTGAAAACTAAGCTACGACTTTCTGTTATGACTTGCATTGACTCCTCCAATTAAAAATATCATGGTTTTCGAATTTCTTTTGAACATATGAGCATTCTTCGACGCAATGGTTGCGTGATTTACCATGATGAATGTTTGTGACATGTCAAAAAATAAATTTCCATCCACTAAGTTTGCTTGAAGCGAAAGGAAGCTGATACCTAAATATTTTTGGAGCTATATATTTTAACATAATGTGCATTCACCACACACACACACACATATATATATATATGTCGGAGGCCTGGCAGCCGCCTCCCTCTCCTCCCCAAAACTCAGCAACTTGATTTTCAGAGTTTACGTGTTTGGTACAGACTAAAGATCGGATGGCTCAGATTGGCTGTTAATTTGACAAATACATACAAGGGTCCTGGTTATATATATATAGTCACCTAGCTAGAACTCGACTTGTTTTTAAGCTCAAGTTTTCAATTTCGAGCTCTAATCAAACTTAACCGAATGAGTACTCAAGTTGGTCCGACTTATTGTACAGCCCTCGTTTTGGTGAAACCCAGCTTTGGTGACCACTTCGATTTCCAATGCGTGAGCTGTTGGCTCGGCGAAAGCTAAACCCATGTAAGCGGGTCTCATACTACTCTAGAATTAGGCTGGACTACTGACTGCATAGAAGTATTTATCTTTAATTATAATTGCTAGTCCGCCCTTTGCAAAACGCTTAAATATACAAGATAATTAAAAGTCGAAACTTGGATGACGACGAGAGTCAATTTACACGGAATTACGACACTAGCAGCCAGATAAGCTTGCAAACTTTCGGCAAAGGGTGGGAAATTTACCGGAGAAAATTTAATAAGCTTAAATCGATATCAGCAGTTCACAATTTCGGCTCATATTTTGCCAGAAATAACTTCTTTTGCACGAATTCAAAGGAAACCCAGACATGATCTGAAGTAAGCCTTCTGCTCCACCGCGCCAGACCGCTCGAGTCAAACATTTCAAATGTGTAGAAAATTCTCAGAAACAAATTGTTGGTTTCACTCGAACTTCCAAACCGACGAGTAGAACCACAAACGGAACTGCCATAAAAAGAACATGGAAAGCTTCTCAAACTCTCTTGACACTACTGTACACGTTCGACATGGAAGACTTGTTAAACAAGGATACCGCCCAAACTGCGGCACCAGCGGAGAAATTTTCGCTGGAGGGATACTAATTCAATAATTTTAATGCTTTTAGAAGCACCTATATATATATATATATATATATAAATCAAATATATCAAAACATTAATGTAAATAAACATGGTGTGGGCACCATCATGTGGCTCAATACTGCAGCTCAGACGATCATAAGTGTGGAAACGAGCTCTTAAAAGGAAGCATGCATGAATAAGTGACATATTTGACGCTGTCCACAAGCACGACGACAAGAATCCGAGACAAAGATTTCGGCGACGATAACACATTGCTGCTGTCCCCCGTCTCTCTTGGATCCAACAATACAGACACCACCATGGATGAGGAAACCGCATTACTGTCTGCCAACGTGCCTTTCTTATTGCCGGCAGTATCCCTTGAGTAATCTGAAGTGGTATTATGGAGGGTTTTGCCCGGAAGAGGTATAGCTGTTGGGTAGAGGAATCTTCTGTTCCTTATCATGCCAGAACTGGTGTGGTTGGCACTTTGGTGAGTGGACGAATTTCCCGCTCTGGATGACCCGGACGGGATAATTGTGGTTTGGTCTTTGGTGGTTGTTGGAGAGACTTCGAAACGGAAAACCTCCGTACACATGCCCGATCTTATAAATGGCCCTGACAGAAGCAACAAGTATTGTTATAATCTTAGAATTAAAAATCAATCTTGCATGCATTTTTCAGACCTTCACATGAACCGTCAGAAATAACGCTGTAAGAACACAGAGACAAAATCACAACTTGCAACTTCCATACAAGAACCCATGAAACTACAAGGAACAATTGGCAAGGACTTTAAGACTCTTGACCCTCAAGGTCATGTCTCAATTTCTTCCACATGCTCCATTCAACGCAGCATTAGACAGCATAGAGAATGAGAACATATAGAAGTTTCAAACAAGTCGGCATCTATGAAAACCTTTATCTTGATTCTTGATTCTTTGGTGCAAAATTTTAAGGCATGTATCCAATAGGTTCATTTAAAGGTCAGATTTTCAGGATGTAACTTCACCAGATGAGGTTTTTCCACAATCAATTCTCCAGCAGCCACACTACCCTCAGTGTCTTGACTTGTTTTGAACTTCATTTTCTATCTTTAAACTAAAGGTTTAGCAACTGAAAAAACCAAACGTAAGGTCAGGTGAAGTTCAGATTTCAGACTCCAGCAGGTAACTGCATTGTGGCAAGGGAGAATCCAGTAGTCTGCAAACTGTCGCTTCTTCAGGATTTGACAGCTTCACGATCGAACAATTTGACATGCTCTAGATGTATAATACTAATAACCAAGTAAGATTAAGCAACTAGGTAAAATGAACAAAAGAATTCTGTAGTTGGTTAGGTTCTTCAAATTGATAAATGCGCACGCCTGGAAACCCAACACTATATGCTTATTTTTCAAATAAGCTACTAGTTTATTCCCCATTTAGAAAATTGAATGTAGAACTACATAATGCAACATGTTACAGAATGTAGCATAATTCTGCATACATGCACATATAGTAAACCAAATTCACGGATTATATAAAGCTCAATGTCCAAGTGCTTCTTGCTACCAAATCGAAGTTCATGTTCGTAACTGTTACAACTCAAATTCAATTTGCACATATGAAAAATTACGTGCCAAATTTTATCATATGCATACTGTTCCTTGAATAAGGTAAACAGCATCCTTTAAGTTTTGAATTTTATAATACCAAATTGTCAACTGTTAGGCAGGGAACGAATATATAATAAAAGTTGTTGAGTTGCACAAACAGATGTTGAATCACTACTGAGAAGATGATGATTCTTAAACAAACAGAAAAAGCTATTCACTTAGAGAACCAAGTATTTCTGATTATAAGTCTCCCTATCAATAGAAGCAGCACAAGCACGAAGAGGTAACCCACTAAAAGTTTCATTTTCCCCACTCCGTCTCTATAAGATGGCAGATGTTTGTCGTCTTTCATCCACCTTAATATATTAACTTGTACCAGAAGCTCCACTAGTTAGAATATAGGACGAACAACTCAAGGCTTAATCAATGAACAATTTACTATATCAAAAGCGTGAGCGAAAACATGAACTAACAGCCAAAGATATGTTGCTTGTAGAAACATGCTTTTGATCATATCTCTGACATAGTAAAAAATGAAAATCTTTTCCATCTATGCATGAACTGTGTGTACGCCTGTGCACATGCATGCGCAGAAGCAACTTTCTGAACAAGAAGCTCTAAGTGAAAGAGATGACAAAATTTATATAATAGAAATCTGTTCTGCTACCTGCAATTCCTTCACTGAACCACTTCTGTAGGGGTCCATCATATGCTGAAGAAGTACGGTGGCCATCCACAAAATTATCCCCGGAACCAGAGGCCAGAGCTCTCTGACGTTCAGCAGGACCTCTATAAAAATGAGAAACTCTCTCTATCTCATTTCCCCTCAAAGGAACAGGCAATGTCGATTGGACATCTTTCATGTTTGCCAATCCGGTCTTTTCGGTTTCCACATCAGCAGATCCAGCACTTGTTCCAAGAGCTTCATTGGGCCTAGTCTTTAAATACTCCATGGATCTCTCGCTGGCGACAACAGACTGAATTATCAATTGCCCATCAATCCGAACAAGCTTGTTATTCCTTGGTATATATAAGGACGCAACCAATGAGTCACTGGTATTTTCATGACGAACATGCGTCTCCCAGCCGTAAAAAGGCAGCGAACTGCAATTCACGTCAGGCCCCCATGGATCAAGCCTACCTTCACTTGCCCTCCCAATACCATTGACATAACCAACATCTGCCTGGACTCTCTCTTTCAAGATACCTTCGAACTCCGATTCAACAGAACCTGATCTACTTCGAATGTTATCGCTGTTTCCTCCGTACATGAAGTTGAAAACAGAGTAAAGGTTCCCGAAATACATCAAGAAGATCAAGAAGCATATGAAGGTCACGCTTGCAACCTTCTTAGCACCTTTTCCAGACTTCTTTGCACCTTCGTTAGAGTTCGCCTTAGAAGACGACTTCTTCACCTTAGGCGCCGATGCCGGCTGCTGCGTCTTCAGCTTAGGAATAGGAACAAGCGGAACTTGCGACCCAGGAGCGAAAGCAATTCCATTTTGAGGATTCAAAGCATAAGAAGGATAGGGAACCCAGGGAAAGCCCATGGGGGTCATTTGAGGTAGTGGGTAAGCGTTCGGTTGCGGGCATGAAGATACCAGTTGTTGGCGTAGGCTAGCATTTTCAGCCGCAATACAAGCAATCCTATTGTTTAGTTCTGCGATTGTAGAACTCATAGACCTCACCTTGTTTTCTAGCTCCTCCACATACTGCTTCTTCCGTTGACGCGACAGTTGAGCGCTCTCTCTGTTGCGAACGAGCCTCGCCGTCCTCTTGTCCTTCTCCTCATTAACCGGTCGGAGGACCGCAGAACAATCCGCTCCCTCGCAGCAATCTGGCCTCTGTAATTTGACTCCAGAGCACAAAGTCAGACAATCGCGTTTCTCCCTCTTTCTTTTCATAACACTCCTGTCAGCCTCCCTCTCCAGCGGAGAACCAGACTCCGCTGAGTCAATGAAGCTTCGATTGCCTTCATCATGGGATATTTCCCGTGAACAAGACGAATTATTGCCTGTTTTGAAGTCCTCGTTCTGCAATCCATCACAAAAATCCGCAGAGATGCTTCCAGCACTGGAACAGCCTGATTCCGGCCACAGCGAGAAGTTCTCCGACTTAAAAACCACGGCTTCCGATAATCCACCAAGATCCGAAGCCGGAGGACGACACTCCGCCACAAAAACACCAGATCGCGATCCATCATACGCGCGGGCGCCGGCATCCGCGCCCGCGCCCGAAACAGCGGGATTAGAGTCCGAGCGCTCGGAAGCACCGGAATTCAGACACGACGAAGGGAAACCGTTCGCCAACAACTCTAGATCAGCGTCTGGAGGCAAAATCAGGTCGTCCAAATCGAAATCGAAGCCGTCGGCTTCGAACCCCAGCTCCTGCACCAGAGACTCCGGGAATTCGAGATCGAGAGGGATATCGAACAGGAAGTCATGATCGGGAGGTGGAAGCTGCAGAGGCTCGGACGCCATGACAAGAGGAACTTAGGGTTTCCGACCCTACCGCTAAATTTCTGACCGGCTTCTGGTCATAACGGCCTTTTCGTCTTCGTGGCGTTCTCCTTCCTCGTTTCTTCTTCCTCAAGTCCTCTTCGTCTCCGGATGCCGTCAACGCGGGCACGGATGGCTCTAGAATCTAGATTCGGAGGGGTTGCAAATGGACCTGATCACTGACTAAGTCCGAAACCAAATCCTGTATTTGTTGCCTGACCGGAAGTGCAATGAATGGGCTTGAAGAATGAAATTTCTACGTCCCAACATAATAATTTTAGTATTCAAGATATATGGAGACAAAGATATGATTTTTTTTATTAATATGCAAGATAAATGAAATGAATTGCAACCTTTAATTGTGAATCATTGTTTTGCTCGTAGATTACAACTTACAATTGTTGTAGCTTTAAAATAAGTTATTAATGTTAGTTAACATATGTAATTAATATTATTAATCCAAGTAGTAAATATAATAATGAATTGCATAAAACTCAAACAATTAAAATTGCATTTATAATTGTTGTAGATGAACTTGAAACAGGTAGATGACTTAATCAAATTGGAACAATACAATGACCTAGAGATACTTGATGATGATGATGCCATTTTTCTTTTGTGTGCAATTTGATAAACATGTTTGATGCAACTTATGTAGTATTAAAAAACTTAAGAAACAATGGATCCACATATTAAATATGTAGTGAAAGTAATTCAACATACAAAATCATTGCATCATTTGAATTTGTATTTATTTGTACTTGATAAGAGAAATTTTGAGACAGAATGATACTCTTTGTCAGACATGATAAAGCAGAGATAAGACATTTTAAGTTATGTCACTGCGGTACGAGTATGGTTGCTGGTACGAGTACGGAAAAACGAGTACGGGTACCACGTTTTTGCAAATTATGATACAGGTACCGTGTATTTTTTATACGATAATATCTATTTTGTGCAGGTTAGAAAGAGTGAACCAGAACCTTCACGTGCCGAAGTCTTCATTATGACGTGAGCGAGTAGAACAAGAGACTATAATAACCAAGCAACAAATGAAGAAATTGTAAGTCATACTAACTCATTATTATTAACAATGATTATAATTTAAAATTATTAAGTACATATATATTTGATATATTCCATTGATTTATAGGCTCAATTCAATGAACCAATATCTCAACTACTGAGGGCATTAGAGGCAATCCATCTCTGAATAATGTCTTGTCATGGGTAGGGCTGCACACGAGCCGAGTTGAGTCGTGCTTGCCCAGCTCGAACTCGACTCGGCTCGAAGGGCTTGAGCTCGAACTCGAACTTGAGTCGAGTTCTATAACACGAGCTCGAGCTCGACTCGACTATAAATAGTCGAGCTCGAGCTCGACTCGACTATAAATAGTCGAGCTCGAGCTCGACTCGTTTAACTCGTTTAACATTTAATTATTAAATCAATAGAGTTAAACGAGTCGTGCTTGCCTCGTTTAACTCGTTTAATGTTTAATAGTCGAGCTCGACTCGTTTAACTCGTTTAATCGAGCTCGACTATAGACACACAACTGCAATGTTTGTTTTTCTTGTCCCCGATAAGCCCAATTCCATTAAGCATATTTTGCTGTAGAGGAAGCGTTGTATCAGTTTCACACCCATTTCCAACTGGACCAAAAAAGAAGTTACTAGCCCCAATGACGTCACTAAAAGGGGAGTGACCAGCACTAGCTTTTGAATCAAAAGACGATTTCAGACATAATTGAGAAAATAGTAGATCGCACATCTGCTCAAATGAGAATATAGAAGTCAGATATATGCAAAAGAGATATCATCTAGCTAAAAATAAGATGCAATTTTACAGCTTGTCAAAATAAATGGACAAGTGAAGACCGTAAAATGCAACTAAAATTTTACAATAAAAATTATACATGCTGTGAATTCCTCCCAAGAATAACATGAGACCCCAACTTGTTCAGCTTCCTTTTCATGTTCACTTTGAATCTTGCCAAAGCTGACTACAGCTGAATATGGTAATGCAAGATTTAGATCTCATATACGGCAAGAGCTAAGTTCAAGCAGTCAAAACACCAAGCACAGTACTTCAATGATACATATTTTTAAGGTATGCAGCACATTTTGGAAGACATTGAAGAATCTGCACATAAGGTTGTCAAACCAGAAAAAGGTCAGGAAAGAAGCTTGAAAAACAAGGCAAACTGAAAGAAAAAGAACCAAAAAATTGAAAATAGCCCATAGAGTCAGTTTTTAATGCATGCACAATGTTACAAGAGGCAAACATGACGAAGGATATTCTAACTAGTAATTTCCCCTCCTGCTCAAGCTATTCTCCTATTTGAACATGAAAAGAAACTACTCATCAACAAGCATATTACATAATCCATCAATTAAAATGCACACAAGAAATCCAAAGTTTAATTTGATTTATGCTTAGACTTATAGAAGTAGATCTAATGAATAATATCAAATAGAGAATTCTCTGTCTGGTAATTGATTAGATGACTCATGTGTTCCAATATTCTTATTGTGAACAAGGAGAGCAAAATATAAATCATATAACAGCAAACTAGTTCAGTAAAATTACCAGAAAGGCCTGCTATGGATTGTAATCTGCCACAAACTTGTCGAATGCCCAATTTCGGTCCAGTACCTGCACCGACCTATAGGGCAACCAAATTTTATTGGATATATGCAAAGTCAGGACACAAAGAAAATCATTTTATATGACAGTTTTTCTGCGATCCTTAGAAATATTATAGTTGAGCACATAACTTTTGTAAGCACAAATATGAGTAATATAATTTTCCCATGCATAACATCAATTGAATGGAATACTATAGTCACATAAGATGAAAACTGAATCATAGTCATCTCCTTCTATGTCCATGGAAAACCTTAAGATGAAAACAAAACGAAACGCAAATTGTTAGCATCTTCTCAAAAGCGCAGAATATATTTATGCTTCTTGAGATACTCAATGTCAAAACTCATACTTTTCAATCATATCCTACTTCACTGGCAACTAAGAAATATGGATTGAGTTGAACAATTGTCATGTTTGTGGATCAGGTCACTAGGAGCCACTCATTTCCCTCTGATAACTATGACTGGTCTACTACTACTCTACCCATCTAACCAGATCCATGTGCAAGGGTGCAGTTAGTAGATCTCTCCTTGAAACCCAATATGATTTTGCATGGCCTAAAATGCTAGTTGTGGTATCAATTTCCGGGATTTTTCAAAATGATCACAAGTGTGACTGCCTGCATCCTTATGAATAGGTGCCTGAATTTGTATTTCTCACAAAGCTCTTAGGTGGTAGTAGGATTTGATGCTTCTATTATTTTCAGTTATATTCAGATGTATTTTATGTGTTATGGACAAATTTCTGACCCTTAAACTGAAGCAACTGTATGCTTTTAAGTTGAGCATTCATATGGATGGATGTAATCCTGCGTATTGGGCAGTAGATATGCAGGGTGAAGAATGTCGAGGCCTGGAAGAAATGATGGTGCTTCTTGAATGGTCAAGTGATTGGGTGTTGAGAACATTAGTTGGTAGATTCATTGAACCTTTGCTCAAGTGTCTGTGTTCTACAAATACACCTGAGGTTAAATATAAAGGTCTTTTGTTTTTTATTTTGTTTTTGTTGTTTTTGGATAGGTAAGGATGTGTTTTTTTGCTTTCACATTTCTGTCCTTATGGCTGTAACATGGCTGCTTCTTTGTTTTCTATAATAAGTTGTTTTTTGCGCTGACATTTTATTTCTTCTCATCAAGTTCTCTTTCTATGCTTGGTTGCTGACTGGGGTCTTGCATTTCCGGCTTCTTGTTTTACCAAATGCACCCAATCCTGTCACCAAATATGCTTGCAATTGCAAGTTATCTCAGATAACAGAAGGTACTTCACTAGTTGAATGTGAGATAAAGGTGTCATTTTGCACTTACACACAAGGAAAGAGAAAAAAAACAACACATGGTGCAAATACACATGATTAGCTTTGACTGAATTTCTGCTCTTATGTTCTGGTGCGACAAGAGAGTGACTTTTTAGTTGGAACCAAAAGGAAAGTGTAGACATTGGTGTTTGCAGAGATCAGAAACCCGTGGGAGTTGGTTGCTGTGACTTCGGGTTCTGTTTTCCATACTCAGTGGAGAAAAGGGCGTGATGGCGGCTAGCAAACACAAGGATGTGATTTTCCTTGTCACTCGTTTGTCATCAGGGTATGTGTACATATTACAATTTCCTTTTTTTTCCCCATGTATCTAGGATTCTAGGTGGCTGACTAATATATGATAATTTACCTTTATTCCTGGGAATGAAAATATCTTCTAATTTGTTTAGCCTTTTTTTGCAATTCATGGTCGTGTGGCTAAAATATATGGACATTACTTTCCTACTACCAGTGGGGACAAAATGAATGTGGTCTTGGTGGAGTTCATCCAGAATGACGACAGGATCAGGGAGTACGCTTGGTGCGAGGCCGTAGTGGCCTATCTATAGCCGGTGTCTCTCTGCACGTGTCATTGGCGAGCTCACCTCTATATGCCGGTGCACCATACAGCTCGAGGTCAAGCAATGCAGACTAGCTTCCGTTTGTTTTCTATCTTGCCTGAACTATGCATTTGGGTGCATCCTCATCCTATGCTCCTATCTTGCAGCTGTGGGCTTCTGAGGGCTTTCCTACACTTCGCCCTAGGCAAATAGGGATCCCTGCACCTCCCAGGTTGTGTAAGAAAGGCAGCTGCTCAAATGGGACACTAGGCTGCTTAGGACACAGGAGCCGACCTACATTTTCGGAGCAGGAGCAAAAGCAGATACTGTTGTCTACTCTTGCCTTCTTGCTACTTCCACTTTCAGAACTGAACCTGCTCCTAAACCTACGAAGAGAAAGAGCTATTTTCAAACAAACTCCTCCAATGAATAAAGGTAGATGGAAAGCCTCAGATAGTCAATGGCTAAGTACGGGATAAGGAGCCTAAAGGCGTCGTCGCCCCCTATACCTCAGATAAAGGTACAAACTAAAAAACTCTTGCTGACCGAACGGAAAGAGATCTTGATTGTAGGAGCGAGAGCCCCAGGAAGGCAGACGTTGAGGCAAAAGCACGAGCTACAAGAAAGATGAATTGGACTTATTGCCTAGCCGTCAAAGGCCTCAGAGCCAATGTCAATTGAAGAGATTCAAGGACATATGGACATCCATATGGACGCATATAAGCATGGATAATGTTGTTCATGAAAATGTCATATTTCTTGTATAAATGAATTGAAATTGGAAAGCGATTCTCTATGATTAGAGTGATTAGAATTCTATATGGTAATGTATTCTTTGGTACTTGAGCTTGTGGATCCTGAGAATTGTGCTCAAGGCTGGGTTCCATGAGTAATTACTAGAACATGTTTGATATGGCATATCCTTTGTTGATACACAAAAGAACACCAAATATGTCTTTTGCTATGGCACATGTGAGTGCGAGCAGAGTCTGTGGTTGGTTTTGTCCCGGGAGGTTATGGGGTGGCATGAGCTCACTGTGGCTTGCACATTGCTTTGTCTGCACCATACTGCCCACAGGCTATTGGGCGGCACAAGGGCTCAGGGTTCTGTTTCTCTTTCTGAGGGGAGCGAGGCATCTCCTAGTCGCTCAACCGGGGTGCCTAGAAAGGCCGGTATATCACTTGGGCTATGGCTGGGTGGTTGGACCATCCTGCTATAGCGGCGATCTAGGATATCTCAGGAGGCTTCATTGCAGGTTACCCCTGGTCTTTGTGGACTAGCTAGTGAAGATTGATCCTATTCTGTCTGTGTTTGTATTCTCAGGGATTTCTACTGATGCTCATCACTATATGACCATGTTACTTTCTGTAACAGAAATTTTGAGTTGGCTTCTATTATGCACATAACTTTTCAACCTCAACATGTACCTAAAAAATCATCGAAGATGAACAACATTATGTTTATATGCATTGTTAAATGTACCATGATGTTGAAAAATGCTAGTAGAAATACAATCTCCAGTTGGCACAGTGTCTGTAAAATATGTTATTCAATTTTCTGCAAGTCAATGTTTGTTATAACAATCATATACAACTTATGAAGTACAATTTGATGAATATGTCATTGACCTTCTTTAATAATGACCTACACAAGGCCAACAGAATAGGTTCCTAAAGAAGTACATGGAAATCATGGCTCTTAATGTTTGAAATTTTTTACCCTTTTAAATATATCTTTGGTGAGGTATTTGCTGAATAGTGATATGAAACTTTCAAAAGCCAAAGGAATAAGTTTCTAGAGAAATACATGGCAATCATGGCTCTTAAGGTTTGAAATTTCGTTTCCCTTTAGTTATATCTTTCATGAGATATTTGTTTAATAGTGATCTGAAACATCCAAGTTGTTTAAAAATTTGCAATAACAATTTTTTATTATTGCTCATATTGTAACAAGTAGCATGTAGTATCTACATGCTTCACTTATGTTGTCGACGTGGATGAAGCTTATGCTTGATGTTCATTTCTTTCAAGTCCAATCTCCAATCAACATTCAAATGATCTTCTAATATCCTACTTCTATTCAATAATATACCAATTATAGTCGCAATTATGTTTTTTCAATATGCATAGCTACTAGTTTTTGATATAACAAGATATTTTCACCATACAACAACATGAAAAAGACACTTTTCTTCTTTTAGTTGTATGCAAATTTTTCACCTGAGTGCCTACGACGATCTGTCAATGCTATTTGATAAAAAATTTCAAGCCTGAGAAGGAGAATGGGATCTGACCTTGTTTCAATAGTACCATCAAAGGATTTTTTTTTTTTAATTTGTGACTCATAGGAAACCAATGATAATGCCCTATATAGCATATTTTTGTGTGTGCTTTAATATGGAAGAATGTGTATCTTTGCTATAAATTGGATATGATAGCTTGTCTTTCATACTTCATCCTAACATATATTATGGAAAAACATTTATAATCAAGAACAAAGATGTATGTAGTTGAATGTATTTCCTTCTATAGACATCAAAGATGTCTGTCTCGTCAGTCCATATAATGTTCAATTCATCTACAAGAGGCCACAAGCAAATGTGTTGGAGTTGTTGGACTAGATATGAGCAATGACAATAAAATGTAAGGTTGTTTTGTGCACATTGATGCAGTTTGAGTAAAATATAATTTCACAATCACATTCAAAATAGTAATATTCTATGAAACCATACACCAGTTATAATTTCAGATTTCACAAGTGGTGAGTCCAGGTCGAACTCTAGGGACAATTGTTTGAATATAAAATAGGAATTCAATATCGAATAAATTCAAGTAGAATCAAGGATAAGCAAGCACTAGAATACTTAACAAACACTTTTATTAAATGAAAGTAAAATTCTATAAATAGTTCAACAATATTAAATGGTGTTGCACAAATTATTTTCAATAATTACAAAATTTCTCTCAAGGTACAACTAACAAAGGCAAATGTGATCCTAATACAAATGTCAACTTTTAACATGATCAAAAAAAAGAAAACAAGTCCTAAACTAGGATGTTGTGGGCCTTTGAAGATGAGAGAGCAACTTGATCTGAATGGCAGATCAAGCTCTTCCAACATTTGTGGCCTTCAACCTCTTTGTTATTACTCCACTTACTTCTCGAGTGGGTTGCAAATTGTCTAACAAAGAATATTCAGCTGCATTAACATATTAGAAAGGAAAATGGCAATTCTGTAATGTTTAATGTGCACAAAAGTAAGATACTACATATAATGTGCTCGCGTGTGTGTAGATATGGATTGGTTGTTAAGTCAACATGTCAACCAATAGTTCATGTCTTTTTTCTCATTATAAGAAGCTCAGAACAGCCAATTAATCAATCAACCTGATAGTCAAGGTGGATTTCTACTCTTAGAGTGACTCAACATTTAGTCAAGAATCATCTGAGCTTGGTTAATGCTAGATAACCAAAGTCTAAACTAGTTCATTTGGGTTTTTATATGAACACAAAACATACAACCTGCATTGCTAAAGTGATCCGCAGGTGCCAACTCCCTACTTATGGTCAGCCACTAGCAACACCTTGTGGATCAAAAATATCACATGTTACACACATACTATCACACATTGTGCCACATATTAACGTTCATGCATTGTACTTTGAAGGTTGTAATAGATAAGTGGCACATGCAATTTGTGTAGTTATGCAACAGTCCTATTTCATACATAATCCCATACACTACCATTCAGGTGCTCCTATAACGGTTTTGTACACACTCACATACACTATCACTCACATGATATAGCACAAGTAGTGGCTAAGTTGTCTGCGGGTTTAACAATTGGTCGGTGCTTGCTTTTTTTTTTTTTTTCAAGCGACAGTCCACACCTCTTCTATAGTCAGTTGTTGCACACACTTCCAGCACACTATCACTCAAGTGTTGTGTGATGAGGGTCATAATGGTTGGTCGCACACACTCACACGCTCTGTCACATAGGTTTGGTGTGATAAGGGCTTTAATGGATGACTTGTGTGGTTCATATGGTTGTGCAATAATACTTTGTCTCTCTTATAATATCTTATACACTATTGGTTTGCTTCTGGTGTGATGAGGGATTTAACTGTGGGCTTGCACTATTCATGTTGTTTGACTTCAAAGGTTGTATAAAGACAAAGAAAAATGGACATTGGCATATCGAAGACGATGCATTTGTGCAAATATGATAAACATGCAAAGTGTGGACACAATATTTCTTGTTGTGGACTTGGCAAAAAAGGATGACTATGTAATTATGTGAGGCATACCGTGAGATCAATGTAACTTTGGAATGCCAATTTTAAAAAGTGAGTCCAATGACTGGAAACCCACTAGAGAAGAATATGATTAGTTCAAGTGTAAATATTTATATTCAATAAGTCAGGTGTCGATATATCAACTACGATGGAATGATACATACACTAAAAGCCTTGAAGAGGAAGCCGATATGTGATATCTGTCACTACAGAATAAAAAGTCTATTAGAGAATATTGGCAAGAGAAGAAAGAAGAAACAACCAAACAATTTGCAAGAACATCAATTTGTCGAATTATATAAAAGTGGAACATAATGGGGTTGAAACCTATGTGTCATTCTACCTATTGCATGAGTTATATACACGAGGTGGGTTTACCGATTTCCTAATAAATTTTGATATTTGCACTTTTCTTTATACATGGATATTGCAACATGAAAGTGCTTTGACTATCACAAAGTTGTCTAGACTCGAACACTTTGATGCATCATCTCTAACAATAATTTGTGGACATGCTTCCTGATTGAATAGTCATTGTGCACTTTTCTTTATACATGGATATTGCAACATAAAAGTGCTTTGACTATCACAGAGTTGTCTAGACTCGAACACTTTGATGCATCATCTCTAACAATAATTTGTGGACATGCTTCCTCTCTAGTGGAGTTTGGTGTGATGTTATTTGAACCTTTTCTGAAGCAGTGCAAATCCAATACGATAGTTATTAGTCTTATTTCATGTTTAGTTTGTTTAACTAAATCATACTTGTATATAGTTGGCACCATCGCATACATTGCCGATCAGTGTTTTGTGTTGAGGGTCTTACGTTAATGTGTGACGTCCTTGTAAATGCATTATGGTGCCATGTTATAGCATAGTGTCGCACACACTGTCACCCAGAAGTAAGTTTTTGTGCAATAATGTGTACAATCTGCTCGGTCATATACATTGATGCCATAACGTGATATTGTGTACAACATTGTTTGCATTATTGAATACTACTATATTGCTTTTCTCCTGGCTTTCCCCATGTACACAGTCGTCCCACTTCTTCCCCGTGTGCAATATTATGTTCAACAATGGTAGGGATTGTGATATAATACAACTAAGAATTTTTATTTATGTCATTTAAAACTGCTTTGTACAACTGATATCACTGAATGTGTCAATTGGTTCAGAAGCGGCCTCACTTGATGATATCTTGCATCTCAGGTGGCAGTGGGAGGTTTGTGAATTGACTGAGTTGTTAGGCAGATATATGTTCACCCCTCTAATCTCGATCCAAATTCCATCCACTTATATATATAGCTTTGGCTTTAGCATTTAGATTTATATCCAACATTATGTATTATTTTTTATCGATTTGCTATTTCTAAAAGAAGGTACCCAACAAAGAAAAAGCATATGTTTCAACTTTCTACAACTTGACTTCCATTCTCTTCATCTCAACCATGAGAGAGAGAGATGAATCCTAAAAAATGGATGTCTTTTTTGGTAGATAAACACATTTATTTGTTTTAATAGAATGAGAAAGGTATAAGGACTCAATAAAATTTAACCCTTCAAACCTTTCAACATTTAAGAATGAGAGAGAGGGATTGATGATATGGGCGTCTCATTTCCTTACTTCTTTGTTCTTTTGTTTTCCATTCACTAAAACTGGTTCTAAACACCGTAACACCCTCCACCGTATGTACCGTGCAGCCACCGTGAAGATGCGGAGTACCAACGGCTAGACGGTAAGACCCTGTGCTCCTTGACTACTGCTTCGCCGTGACAACCTTGATCGGATGTGTAGGATAGGTGGGAGGTCGGGTGCTCTCCCTTAACATGGTGGGCTCTATTGCAGGTCTTGACATTGACTGATGCAGCAAAGCCCGTGTTTCTAAGTTTTGTCAAAAACAAGAAGGCCCTCAAATGCCCTTTTCCTTCTTTGTCAACAAGAACACTGCAGGGTCGGCGGTCCAGCCAAGGCCTTGGTTTGTATGCTGCGTTGACTTCCTATTCCATGCATTTCCTACAGAGTGGAATGAAATCCACCGAAGAACCGCCAAGGTGAACGATAGAGTATAGACAATAGGGTTTCTTGTCCGTAGAGGACCTAACAGAAGACCATGCTTTGAAGTGCATAGAGAGTTTTGTTTGAAGAAAAAATACCCTGATCCATGTAACGGTGGAATTGGAAAGATGGTGCCTTGCTTCAGAAGTCATTCGTTCGTTGGCGCGTAGCAAAAATCTGTAGTCTCATTGAGGCAGAAGTAGGTAGGGGCCTTTTCTTGCTATTTGAAAAAAGGGCTAGGCTAACGTCAATTGATGGGCAAAGTGAAGCGTGAGGGTCGCTATCATGTCATGTCACGTCACGTCACGAGCAAAGCCCTACACTTTGCTCATTTTCATCTAAGTAATGTCATCCAATTCAAAGTTGCAAGTACTTTGTTCAAGATTTTGCTTTGCGAGTTCTTAAGGGACACTCAAGACATCAATTTGCAATGTCATTGATGTGGTCACTGATTTAGGAAATCGTCAAATGTGCTTCCAACTTCATGGAAAGGAAATTATGGAATTGAAAGGAGAAATGGCAATTGTATGCCATTATCCATACCAAAAAGGGTATTGTATGCCATTAGTTCGCTTCTTTCTCCTTCAAAGTGCCTATGGTACCAGTTCATATTTGGTCACCCGAAGCTCATGTAGAGTCACCTACGGCTGGATCTATCATCTTGGCAGGAATTCCGGCAAAATTGTGAACCCACAGGTTTTTAAGATTTTCATTACCCATGTTTTCCGAAGTGACACTTCGTTCCATTCCTTTAATTTATACTTCAAGCGCGATTGCTACAATGTATACTCCCTCGACCACTTCAAGACAGATCGATCTTAAGAAGATCATTGCCCAGCCCAAATGAATCTGGTGACTATTGGTATGTCTAGTCGGGCGGCGGCCATTAGGTCACCTATTTTGGGTGCTGGACTGGCCAAAACATGTGTATAGGGCGTGCGACCCATCAACCTACTAGTAATGGGGGAGAAAACATAGCATGTCGCAACACTTGATTCGAGGTGTCACAAAAAAACTATCATCTGTTCCAAAAACAACAAAACCCCGTTTGCGTCCCCCACTCCCATCCTAGGGCGAGTGTCAATAGATTCAATCTGTTCCCACCTTATCCAAACGACCACCTTTCATTAAGTACCTCTCCCTTTCCTTTTGTCGAGTGACTTCGTTCCTCCTCTTCCTTAATGTATACTGATCTGATGTACCCTCACCAGCTCTTCTAGGCAGGTGGCTGTCTGACAACACTCGAGAGAAAGTGACACTTTCGTGTAACATGCTATGGTCTCAACGCCCTCACAAGGTAGTGATGAGTTTTACACGCTCTCAGTCTGTGGAGTCGACGTTCCGAAGGTGTAACAACATGAATGGCATACAATTTGTGGTATGGATAATGGCATGCCATGACTCTACCTAAAAAAAAAAGGAAGAACTCCAATTGTTTGGTTTTGAGGGGCGAATCGACATGACCAGGGGATGAGGGCTGTACTCTTCTCGGCAGAAGATGAGACCTTGTTACAGCCATTGACCAGGGTATGGGGGAAGAAACTGGGCTTGCATATGAAGGGCTTGAGACGGAAGTAGGAGGAATGGCATTCTCTTGTACTACTCACACTAGTTGTACTTAGTAGTTCCGTAGTGCTATTAATGTGATAATCAGTACTAATGGCATACAATTGTCCTTTCTTTTCCTTCAAAAGTACTCATGGCATCCTAATGGAAAGGAAAGGAGAAATGGAAATTGTATGCCATTATCCATACAATGAAGAGCCAATCCATACCACGTTCATAACCCCTCTTGGTCTATCTTGTTTTAATGTGATGCCATTTGAATTAAAGAATGCAGGAGCCACCTACATCAGCGGTGCTCACCCTCCCTGTTCAAGCTATCATGGTCCCACGCTATTCCATCTCTCAAGCTTTTCTTTCTTTATGATCAAATCCATAGTGGTGGTCCAGAATGGTACAGATAAAGACAGAAAGGAAAGGGCTTCGACAAGGAAGCATCGACAAAACTGACCTTCCATATGGATGAGATCGTCGTGGCATAAAATGATGTTCTTCCTCACTACTTTGAGAAGGTGGGCGGCCATGGTTTTTTTTGTCTTTCTGGAAGGCTCAAATGGAGAGAAAGATAGATCTAGGGTACCTAGCAACACTCCGTAATGGATGCCTAACCACCAGCACCGTGGTTGGCATTGGTTGGAAACTCTACTACCTCCTCTAGACTCGGATTACCTCTTTCAGACTCGACTCATTAGTGCAATGGTTCTCTTCCTATTTCTAGGATATCTATCTTTTTTCCATCAATATGAGTTCCCTTCTTGTCTGATAGTCTATCTATCAGAGTGATCTTCAGAAGCCCTACGCTTTGTGAGTGCGTGCTTTGAGCAATTGAAAGGTCAGCACACAACTATAGGCAGAGCCAAAGCAAATTCTGATAAGCTTTGAGAGTTCTTTCTGCAATCTCATAGAATGATCCAGACCCAGTTTGATGACAACATCTAGGTATTGAGGTCTCACAATGGGGACATTCTTGTCATCTTAATAGACTTGGGTAGAATGAGTGGTCACTCGGGAACAAGGAGGAGGGTCAGGGTAGTAGCGCCCTTCCTGGGGGGAGGGCACATCCAATCCCGGCAGAGGCCTGCCATTAGTACTTTTGAAGGAAAAGAAAGGATAATTGTATGCCATCAGTACTGACTATCACATTAATACAAAAAAATTTCATTGATGTGATCACTGGTCAGGCAAATCGTTCAACCTTTTGATGGTAAAAGCAAAATGACAATTGTATGCCATTAGTGTTGACTATACAAAAAATTGTATGCCATCATCCATCAACAAAATAGAAAGGAAAGGAGAAATGGTAATACCACCTCAATAGCACTCGAGACCGTCATTCCAGGAAAGGATAGCATACAATTGCATTTTTTGTATGAATAATGGCATTCCTTTCCTTTTCATTGGGATACTTTGAATAAACAGGAGTACATATAGGATATACCGGTGTTAAAACCTTTTCTCGAGACACAAATGCAATTGTATTTTTCTTTGATTTTCAATGAAATACTAATGACATACAATTTGTTGTATAGTCAGTACTAATGGCATATAATTGCAATTGTCCATCAAATCCTTTCCTTTCCATAGGGGTTCATTCTGAGTGGAGATTATTTGGGAAAAATCCGTCTCGAATAGCAAACAAAAATTGCTATTATCCCAGATTATTTGGGAAAAATCCGTCTCAAATAGCAAACAAAAATTGCTATTATCCCAAGATGGGTATGAGGTGGTAGAGGTCAATTTTTCGATTACTTTGAAAGCACTAATGGCATCTCATTTTTTGTATTAATGTGATAGTCAGTACTAATGGCATACAATTTTTTGTATAGCGCACTAATAACATATAATTGCAATTTTGGTATGGTCAGCACAAGCACCTTCTCTTGAGGAACTACTCCTAGCTTGCTCTACTCGAGGGAGCTGCTAGCTTCAGTGAAACAGCCATCCTTGTGATTAGGGATAGGGGATAGACCATACATCAAAGGTGTTGATAACCGGTGGTAGAGGCCTGGCAATTGAATCACTAACCGCAGTTGCTGGATTAGGACTGAAATTTGCTGTGATAGTATCCATTGGTGCCGTTGTTAGAGTGAGTGTTCCTGCTGCATCGAAAATAGGAAAGTGTGAAATTCACCGCTGTCAGCCTATCCACTCTGACTATGAGGGTTTCCGGTGTGCTAGAATGAGGAGCTTTAGATTCTGCCTGACCTTCTGACTTGACTGGTGTGAGCGGTCGGCTGTTAACTGACTAGTCATAGGTTCAAATCCTACTTGGGGAGATTTGATTCAATGGCTCGCTTTTCTAACCAAGCACAAAGTCTAGCAGCGAGTGTAGCCAGCCTATAGTGAGTGTAGCCTTCCTACGAGTAAATAATGTTATGACTATGGCAAAATAAAATGTTACTATGCTTTGTTTAGATGTTCTTGTAAATTCTTTTATTTCATGAAATTCTTTTCCTGACAGTTGGGATCCTTTGGCCTGATGTAAGGCTTGTATGAGGTGTCTCTTGATTGAATTGTATTCTGTCATTCATTTTTAAGAAAATGCAATAGAAACGCTCTCTCCCAATAGGTTTGCATTGGAATACAGGAATTCTAGGTCATCCTACTAGTGGGCAAAGTGATGGCCAACAAATCAACATAGTTTTGTTGGCATCTCACTTTCCACTCATGTTTTTTTGTGGTTTAATTGAAAAAAAAAAAGTATCTGTGACACCTTTGTATGCAGTTGAACATACATAGAAAAACAAATGTAGGAAATTTAATGTGGCTTTTCACCACAAAAGGCCACCATCGACCTTAAGGATTGACTAGATGACATTTGATCTATATACTTCTGCTATACCAAAGTCTCTAGATATTTATCCTCACATTTTTTGCAAGTCCAAGTCAACAATTCTCCTTCTTGATATGAATTCAATTTTTACTTTTTAGCATCATTATCTTTAAACATATTATTTCATTATGGGTTGTAATATTATCTTTAATAATAATAACTTTCATTTTGTCAAGAATAACCTAGTTGATAGGATTAGGTACTTTGAATAACATTTTCTATTTATGACTATCCTTGTTGATAAAAATACCATTATTATTGTTTGGCATCTTTACTTCCATGGATATCATTTCCTTAATTATATATATACACCATGTGCTAGATAGTTACCAGATTGTTGAATTTTAAAAATCCATCACTAAAAAGACTATAAATAGTCGCTAAAGTTATTATAGACATCACAACACAAAAATCATGGCTAATATAAATTTAGTGACATATTTCTAGAAAAAATAACTCTTAATTTTAACCCTTTGGCAACATCTAACACTTAGCAGCATTGAATCCCTCATATATATATATATATTACTGATTACTGACTTAGTTGATAGTATAAAGTACTTCTTAATACCACAACAAACAAAGGTGCTATTGGCTTGGGCTCTAAGTATTGCAAATAAGACCTTCAATCATTGCCAATGATATTATGGGCAACGATGTTCTCCCTAGCAGATAGCTAAGGCCAGCCGTTGCCATTTGCATTGTTGCATTGAGGTGCTGCAAGGGTGACAATCGTTGCCAGTATTCTTATTGGTAATGGGCACTTCTTCTACTTGCGACGATAGTAGGCATAGGCAATACTCACATTGGGAACAACCACTACCATTCCTAATGGCATTAGTCAGTCTCATCCGGCATCTCTCTCTCTCTCTCTCTCTCTCTCTCTCTCTCTCTCTCTCTCTCTATATATATATATATATATATATATATGCTTCTTCTAGTGTATATATAATTCAAATAGAATAGAAAAAAGACCTAAGACTAAAAATTATTATTAAAAGCTTGATGAAAAAAATGTGTTTGATAATACTACAGTGTATAGAAAATCACACCATAAACCAAAAGCTCTACAAAGAATATCACAAGTACATTTAGAAACATAGATCAATATTGACCTCATGAACCAATTTATATTTCAGGTACACTTCAAACCATGACGAAAAAACATAGATACAATTGAAATATTTAGAAAACAATCACATTTACCGCTTGTTCACAAGCTACTGGATTATTTTTGTGAATCACGTTACACATCATAGCTCTATTGGGTTCTTGATGTTCACTATGTTTCTCAATCTTTCCTCAAATAAAAAGAAAATAATATTTTCAGCCATGGAATGTATAAGATGATGCAATGTTTAATTAGAAAATGTAATGGTATAAATGTTTTCACCTCTTCCACAAGGTTATCGAGCTAAACTTTTTGATCCACCAGTACGGCAAATTATTATTTACCATCGTTGACTCATGTAAATCTTTTTTTGGTACATCCTTTCATTGTAAATCAATAGGCATAAAGTTGTCATCATGCACTAAAGAGCCAATATATTGTGACACTTTGACAGTTTTTTGTTAATATATAAAATTTCCAAATCCTACATACCATGACAATTCACATGCGATGAAGAAATCAAATATTAAATTGCCTCCAAATTCTTATTGCAGGAATATGCAAGAGATAGGACTTGAGTCAATTGTTCATGTTGCCATTAACAAATGTAATCATACCAAAGACTGGATTGGGTTATTTAAGTCCCAAGATGTGATTGTCATCAAATGTAAATGTAAAGGGTGAGTCAAGAATTTTGAAATGGAAAAGTTTTAGAGGACTAAGTGGATCATAAAAAATTAGAGAGCATGAACTAGAAATTCTTGAAACAAGTGACATAGTTCATGATCTGCATCATCATAGATCCATGCAGGGGTTATTTCTTGGATCTATCATGAGTGCAAAGAAAACTAAATCCAATACATAATTGAGATTTGGCCTCTAAGTTTGGGACATGGATCTAAGGAAGTATTGATTTAAAGTTCAAATACAAATTGACTAAGGAGGATCTAAATATTCTTTAATAGATGCTGTATATGGTTTGGACTTATGGTCATTTTAGAGGGTGTTTAAGTTTGAATATTAATCGAGAATTCATCCAATTCATAAATGATTTTGATCCAAAGGTTCATAAACTAAATCTCAAATGAAATTTAATGATCCAATCTCTGAGTTTAAGAATTTAGATTTTGGATAAAGGGATTGAAGCCTCAATCTAAATTACATGAGATCTAAATCCAAAGATGTTGATGCAATATCTAAATGAAGAATTTAATTTGCATAAGATTTGTGTTGAATATTCTGATTTCTTGGATCCTTTTATTTGGTCTCAAATCCAATTTATGTAGACCAGGATCAAATTCTCCAAGGTCGACATGTCCAATCCTAATTAGGGTTTAGTTAAAATGACTAGGGTTTAGGTTTAAGCTGACTGGGGCATAGATTCATCCTTACCAGGGTTTGAGTTCATGTATACAATTGCAGACTCACTAGAAAAGTCCTGGTTGAGATATTGAGAGAAGACTATTGTTTAGGTGGGTTTAACATAATAGATTATATCTCAATCATGAATGGATCTAGATTTTCAGAAATACATGTTTGAAATAGGTTAATTTAAAAATATGTATTAAAAAATTATGTTTTTGAAAAGTGTGCTTTCATATAGTTAACTTAGGTCAAGTATATACATGGAATGCCACCGCATGTATATAATATGAAACCTGAATCTATGTACATTTTGAAATGAATGAATGCATTACAAAAATGAACTATGTAAATGCACACAACTAAGCACATTGATAAGAGCAAAGCAACGGAGATATATATGCATGAACAACATGATACTTTGAGATGTGGAATTCAAATTGGATTTAGCGTTTTTACTTGATAAATCAAGCTCAATCAAGATGGTCTTTTAACCCTAACTTCATTAGTAAAGTTCAAATGCAATGTTTTGAAATAATGCATATTTTTTGATGCATGAATAAAATTAATAAAAAAACATATTCTAAGATACTAAAATGGTGATTCATAAGATTATCCAATTTAATTTAGGGTTTTACCATAAAGAAAAATAAAAATAATTGATTGAAAATAAAAAAATCAGATGGAAAATCCCTAACTAGATGAAAACAAAATTTTGAATGTCTTAGCACAACTGCAATTTATTCTTAGCAACTGATTTAATTGGTTCTGAAAAGTAGGCAAATAATCTCTTATCTTCACAAAATTTTGGTTGAAAATTTTTCAAATATCCAGTAGTCAATTCCAAGCAATAAATCCGAACAATCTATTCTCTATAAAAAACACATTAAGCTAGAGAATTGGTGTAGAAAATAGAATTTCTACAAGAAAGAATGAAAACAATTTTGTACTATGACTTTTGCACGACTCACAACATATGGAAACAAGTTGAATTGACATGAAAGTTGAAATATAGATTTCCTACTCAACAGAGAATCGGTGGGAATTTTCAGATCCAAAAAGAGTAAGAATTAAAAAAATAAAATGCGATTGGCGATGCAATAACCAAGAATGGAGGCTTTTAATTGCTATATTTGTGGCTGTTCTCGATTTCATCAACAAACAATCAAGGTCAATAGGAATAGAGGCATTGTTTGATAAGAATTGATACGAGCCCTATTAAGGTCCTCATCAGAACGAAATTTAATAGGGTCCATAGAGACCATGAACCTCATTTCATTTTCAAGGAATTCATGGAATAATGAATTGGGATCAGAGAATAAAAACATTTGACTATACCAGTTGTAGTTGTCTGCTCTCTGGTTGGGTATACACACTCTGTGCATATCAAGCTTCCACTCATAGTTAAAATTTTTGAAAAATCTTATATGAAGAAAAAGATATAAACTTCAAATCCTAGACTACATGACAGTTTTTTTGTAAAAAAACAGGAAGTGGAAGAACAAAAAATAGACTGACCAAATTTTTCAATATGGAAGATATAACATAACTGCATCAGTTAATGTGAAATTTGGTTTGTAAAATCTCTACATATTAGAGAATCTAGAGCAACTTAAAGCATGATAAAAAACCCACATACAAATGGTCTAATCATAACAAAACTTTACAAAAGTTTCTAAACAAAACTAGACATATATGAAAATAGATTTTTTTATGGAAGATGAAAATGATCTTTGGATTAAGAGATGTAGCTATTTGAAGTTTGGTGAAAATCTGTCTCACGACAATTTGTCCAATTTCCATTCAACTTAATTTTTAACATTTCTTAAACTAAGATTTAGTAAAAATTCCCAAATATAACAAAATTAATCACATAAATCAATTAATCAAACACATTAGAATTCAAAATAAAGCAAATAAACAGAACTTGATATCTAAATATGCAAATCAAATCACCCAAATAAGCTTATATGCATGAAAACGATAAACTACATTGCATGTGCATGTGTATTGTGATATATGTAGAAGAAAAAGGAAAGAAACTGATGAAGGGACGTGGAAGAGGAGGAATCTACATGAAATCCATAGAATGAAGAGAGAGAGGGGTGTGGAAATCAAAGAAGAAGAGAAGGACTTGCCTTGCTTTCTCTTCTTCTCTCTTCTTCTTCTTTTCCTCTTCTTCTCTTTTTCTTCATTGCTGGTTCCCATCCCAACTTCTTGGCATGCCCTTGAAACTTGCCAGAGAGAGTGGAAAACATGCACAAGAGAGATCAATCTTGAAAACCATGTGCAAGAGAGGGGAAGCTATAGTATAAGCAAGAAATAAACTAAGAAAAACAAGAGGAGAGAACTTATTCTAGAAATCCTGCACAAGAAAGAAGAACAGAGAGTTGGAAGACCCCACCCCTACTGATAATGTTTTTAGCTAGATTTTAGTGAAATCTAGCCAATCAAAAGGTCGGAAAATGAAAAACATAAATTGTTGAGGTGTTAGCAGATCAACAATTGAGATTTGTATGAAAATTTAATCAAGGGCCCACATTTATCTAATGATGCTATTTTTAAACTCGGTTTTCAAATTTTAGAACTCGCCTAAATAAGGGGAAGCACTCTTAGAGGGCTTTCCTTTTAAGAAAGTTAAAGACACTGGCCAGCCCAGAGATGGACCGCTAGGATCGGTTCTACTCAAGATGAATCAGACCAGAGCATTGAATTGGAGATCTGATGTTTGATCTGGATTTTGATTTGAATTTTTCATATGGATTTTTGTTTTGGGTTTAGGTCAGAGGTTTAGACATGCTCTATATTAGAAAAGTAGTTCTCGATATCATATATGAGATATAGATCTGAAACAATGCATAATACAACTCCAGTTCACAAATTTGGAGTTGAAATCAGGATCTAAGATCCAGGCATAGGACTTGTGCTCAGCCTAGCCTCAATGAGTTCAAACTAAATGCTAGAAGGTTGGCCTGGGTTTGCTCTATGTTGGACTGGGTTGGACGTAGGTGTAGACCACCAGGCTCAAGGTCAACTTGGTTGAGTTTTAAGTCAAATTGAGTTGACTAAGTTTACTTTTGACTTGAGCTGGATTCAATATGACTTCAAACCATGCATGAGCCATACTCGGCTCAAGTCTGGTATATAAAACATGCAATTTAGGTTCATATGGCTCCTAACCTAGAAAAATATGAAAATGATGTACATTTGCCAAATGATAGTTTTCACCCTAGCGTAGAAACCATGTTATGTGAGTTTAGGTGGGTATCAAGGCCATATGTTTGATATATGCTTGCATCAAGTTTATATCATTTAGACAATGCCAAAATATATGCTTGCATGAAGTTTCATGGAAAAATGACTTGATTTTTGCTTAGCAAGTCACATTTTTTAAAATTTGACTAAGTTGAAAAATGGAATTGTAGAGGGTAAAATGAAAAACAGGGATTTTCACCTTGTTCATGACAAATGGATGCACTGATAGTCCTTTTAGTGATATAGAATCCATTGGTTCACTCATATTGAAATTTGAAATCTTGGTTTCATTAGAATTTTGCTCTGGAACCACAAGCAAAAAAGTCTCGATTGAAAGAAAGATAGAGTGGTTCAGTGTAATAATGAATTGTGTGATCGGGATGTGACATCTTCAAATTAAAGATTATAATACTCTATTAAATTAAGTGCTTGTGTAATGAGGTCGAGTGACCACTCTTCCAGCATGATTCCATTGAAAGCAGTTGGATAATGATTTTCTGATAATGGAAAAGGTTTTCTCAAGACAAAAATGTAGATAGTTTTCTCCAAAAAATGGTTTTACAAAAGTATATACAGTTTTCTATGGCATTGGAAGGAAAAAGCGTAGATAGTTAAACATCACAAAATGGTTTCACGAATATCTTCAAATGCCACTCATGTGTTGTAATGGAATTGATATTTTATAGGTACTAAGAGAATTTCCAAGCACACTTCCCTGTGGTTCAATTTCATAAAAATTTGTGAATAAACAAACACACATATATCACAGCTAAAGGCTTCTTACTTTGATTCGAATACATAAGAAACTAATTTTCTAAAAACCACAAAATAGAGATATCGTGCTTAGTTAGGGTGGGTATGCACACCATAACTCATAACCATTATTTCCCTGGTCCTTGTGGGGGCAGGAAGCAACCCCAATTGAGATACTAGTGCACTATCCCTACAATAATGCTCTAGTGCAGAAGTGGACCCTGGAGGCAAAGGAAAAGGGGGAGAATTTCTGCTCTTTTGAAATCACAACTTCAAAATGGAGATGGATTTTTTTGTTAAAAACCAAGAATTAATCTCATGTTTCTTTTAGAAAGAGGAACACAGCCTGAATTAAGCATTTTGGGCCTTTTGGATGGAAAACATAAGACTGTTCATAGTCTAGCATAAATAGCTTAGTAATACACATGCGACATAATGTACAATTTAATCTCCTTTTTTTAGAAGATTAAAATTATGCACTTGTAAGCTCTTCTCTATTACTCACATGTGGTAATGGTTCATTCTTGTTTACTTCATTTGCAAATGGAAATCGTGTTGTTGAGAAAAAGAAAAAAAAAAAAGCATAAAACTGCAATCTCATGATACCATGGCCCTTTGATTTTCAAACCAAATTGCCAACATGGCTTTCATCGTTTATTCTACATTATGTCTCCCTAGCCTCCCAAGATGAGCCAATAAAGGTGGCTTTTGCCTTCCCGCCCTCCCAAGATGAGTTCCAACTAAAATTAATTTAAAATCTAATTTAAATGTATATTTTGAAGGGCAAGCTTGTCTCTTTATAAAAAAAAGGATCTGACATTGTTTTGGGTTGTTTGGGACTCGTTTTGGGTGGTTCCAGGCTCATTTGGTCATAAAAACGTTCTGATCGACGCCCAGCTTGGATCAAGGGTTAGATGGGTTTTTTGGGCTTAAAAGTTAAAACATATTTTTAAATTTTTTGTTCAAGGTTGAGATGAAAACAGAAAAGCGGGGTTCGCAAGTGCGCGTGCGGCACTAAATAGGGTTGGAAAATTTATTTTGATCTCTACTTGGGATTTTGAGATGACATTCTTGATTTGGATCGAAACCATGGTTGGATCTAATTTGGATTTGAGAGTGGCTTTATGTATCCATCTTCGAAATTTGGACTAGATTTTGCTTGTTGGGTTCAATTGCACGCTTCGGCTTCATATTTTTTTATCAAGATGTGAATTTTGGATCTAAGATGTGGATTTAAATCCAAATCTGGTTCTAAAACTGGGTTTTAGATTTAAACCTTGTAGTTAGATTTGGATATGCGTCTAGAGTTCCGTTTTGGATCTGGGGTTGAGATTTGAATTTGGACATAGATCTAAAGGTCTGTTTTGGATCTAGAATCAGGAATTGGATTTGGATATGGATCTGTAAGCCTGTCTTGGGTCTAGGGTCAAGATTTGAATATGGATATGGATTTAAAAATCTATTTTGAGGTCAGCTTGGGCCCAGGGTCCGAAATTAGATCCAAATTGCTGTAAAAGTGGTTAAAATAACTGAAATGTTGTTCGAATAAATAGAATACTGTCTTTTAAAAAAGATTTGGGGTGATAACAGAAATCTTATTCCAGTGCATATTTTTGTAAATCTTATATGCGCTAAAGTGTGGAAATGTTATGCTGAAGCATAGAAACATTGTGCCAATGCACAAAATCATTCTGAAACTTGTGACATTTGGGTGCAAGGAGGTGCAAAATCATTTGAAAATGCACGAAACTTTTGAAACTTGTGAACATTTGAGTGCTCCAAGGCACGAATTTGAGAATTTGTATGCTTTTTTGTGTGAATGAAAAACTTTTGTGCACTAGTGTGTAAATTTGAAAAATTACATGCACCTGGGTGCAGAATTGGGAAACCTCATGTGCATTGAGGAGCAAAATTTGAAAAACTTGCATGTGGCTGAAAAACTTGTGGGTATTAAAATGTGAATTTGCAAAATTTGAGAAATTAGTGTGCACCAGGGTGCAAAATTGAAAAAGTGTGAAGTCGGAAAGCCTGTGCACATGGCTGTGCAAAATGGGAAAACCTTGTGAAATTAGTGTAGTATGCAAAATTTAAAAGCTTGTGTAAAATTTGAAGAACTTTTGTACACCAAAATGTAACATTTCAAAACTAGGTTCTTGAAAAGCTCACAAAAATATAGAAAAAGTGACGACTTTTGAACTAATTGCTCTCAGATAATTGAAAATTTTGTAATTTTTTTCGTTGAAATTCTTTTTTTTTGCTATTTCCTTGCAACTTGTGGCATTTTTTTAAAATAAAATGCTCAGTATGAAAGGCCATGTAGAGAATGCATGCATTAGATAGAGATCAAATACTAGTATAGCTATGAAAGATAATTGTATTGACAGAAAATTTGGATACAACTAGATTATATAAAGAATTTCTTCAAATGAAAAGCATTTACAATATCAGACATTTCAACAACATCGGCATCAATTAGTCAATACAAATTGCTTAGACAAACTTTATTGACAAAAGAAGGGACATCCTAATTTGAAACCCACTTTCCACAAGGATGATCGTGGGATGGTTGATCTCAACACTAGCTCATTGATTTTGAAACTCCGCTTGATCACTGATTTGACATAATGTCAGGCAAGCCTTTGCCGATAAAGCTCTGCATGTTCTACTGCCCGTAGTCTTTTCTGATCAAATAGGTCTAACTGTAACATTCGATGCTTTTGATATTGGTCCATGGTAATTCAATAATGGATGCAAACTTGAAGGCTGGCTTTTGCACATATAAAGGAAGAACCTTGTCTATGCTATATATGAAATTCTGTTGGAGTGACATTGATGAAGTTCTGATTGTAGTCATGTAAGCCGTCAATGCAACATGTTATCCTTCATGCCTACCTTGGCCAGTTTTAACGGTTCTTTCCATGATTCTAATTAGGATTTTGTTTCTTGCTTCAACTTGGCTGTTTTCTTGTGGATAATAGGGTGCCAAAAAATAATGTTTGATCCTGAACTTGAAGTAGAAATCATGTACTTTTCATTCTTGAAACGCATTGCATTATCAGACACTATGTAATGTGGCACTCCAAACCTGCACAAAATGTGCTTGTCGATGAAAGAGACAACATGTCTGCCTTCTCCGGTTCTTAGGGTGATGGCGTCCACCTACGTGGTGAAATGTTCCATTGTGGCAAAGAAACATTTGTGTCCATTTAACGCAGAATGATTAATGGGCCTACTACATCAAACACCCACATTGAGCTAATGCTTGTCCTTTGATAAACTTGATATTTTGATACCAAGGAGTTTTGACTGAATCGACTTGATTTGATAGTGGCATGCTAGTTGGGTTAGACTTCCAACCTCAAAAGCTCTATCAGGCTGATCATGGCATTTAATAGGACGGAGAACAGAGACATAAACGTTGTTACGTCTCAAAATCAAATAGAATAGATAGGGCCATCAGACTAAAGTAAACGCCCTATCAGGCTGTAGCATTCAAGGCTTGAAGTTTTCTAGGAACCAACCAGTGGCGGAGGGAGGGGGGGGCTGGCCTAGGCCATGGCCCCACCCTGGCGAATGGAAAAAAAAAAAATTTATATTGAAAAAATAATAATTTTTTAATTGCGCAATGTATTTTTTGGGTTTTGATTCAATTTGGCCATACCCGGAGCTAGAGGTTGGACTGTCGGCCCGCCCCGAAAGAAAATTCTGGCTCCGCCCCTGGAACCAACTCTTAAAATGATTCCGGTCATATTCTTGGGTATAATTAAGGACCAATCCAATTTTGAGTTTTCTGGTTATCTTGCATCACTTATGCAAGATTACCTTGGTTGCAAGGTCATACAGTTTGGGCATGCGATGAGAGGCCGAAAAGTAACGCCCATAAGATTCGAATTGACAACCTAGGTTGGAAGTAGTATATACCTCGTTTGCAGTCCAGAAAAGTAGTGCCCATGAGATTTAAATTGACGACCGGAATACCAATAGCTTGTCAGCCTGATCAACTACATTATGCCCTTTGGGGCTGTTGTAAGGCCATTTTGGTTTAGGAGAGAAAAAAATCTTCTACAAATGGCATGCGATATATAGGAGGCGTACTGTTATATATGGTAAAGTGATCCTTCCTTTCTTATTAGTCCAATCAGAAGTTCAACCTTATTATGTTTGCACCAACAAGCTGTTTGTTTCATGATCGGAATGCATTTGGGTCTAAATCCAGTCCCATGTTTTCACATTTTTTCAACAAAACAAAGTTTTGTAGACCGGTCTTATGTGAAGACAAAGTGTTCAATCCAAATTGATGAATCCTTAATGGCCTCGTATTCAAAATAAATTTCATTTTTCTTGAAATTAGAATGGATCCCAAGCTAGCCAAACCTTCTGCAAGTTGGTTAAACTCCTTCTTAACATGGAATAGCTGGAATTCCTTTAACTGTTGCACCAAGGCACAAGTGACTTTCTAAGGCACCAATTTAGGATATTTTGCCTTTCATTATTCATTAACATGCTTTATGATAAATAGAGAATCACCAAAATAATTGAACTTGAGTAACATTTTAAGTCCAGTTATAGTCGGAGCTCTCAAAGAACATCGTCGGGGGCTGAGTGGTTTCAATCTGTAAGACTTGTTTATCTGGGAATAATTGGCATTCAGCTCTTCAGTCAATGAAAAGTTTGTTAGTTTATCAGATAATGCTTGTCCTTTGATAGACTTTTGTGACTTGAAATCCACATTGAATTCACATGTGAGCATATAATGTCTCAATTTCTTACACATATAGACATAAGAGACAAGTTTTCTTCATCATTGAATACATTTTTTTTAATAAACTTAGCCTTGAGTAGATCATCTGATCCTTCTTTGACCTTATCTTTGAACTTGTGGATCCAATTTCCTCAATTTTTGATTCACTGGATGACTCTTTGGTTTGAGAATTAACATGTGCACCAATTTAGGATTCAATCATGATATATCTTTATATGTCAACGTGCAAACTTCTTTATATATCTTGAGAAACTGAACCAATTTTCCTTCTTCTGGATCCAAATTTGATGCCAACTTGTATCACCTTAGGATCTTTTATGGTCCCAATATTCAACTCTTTGGTGGGACCATTGAGCAAGGCTAGAGATTGATATTCTCTTTGTAATTGAGCCAAAGCTATAGGATCCAACTCTGGTTCTAGTTGTTCTAATGGCTAGACTGGTTCTTCCTATGGAACTGGCTCATCATGTTTCTTAATTTCATAAACATGTAACTTATTTTGTTTTCTAAATTTAGAGCTGAACTTGGAATTATTGACCAGCTCAGGGGTGGGTTTGAATGCCATCTTGATCTTGTAGATACTGATAATGATAAAATAAGCTGACCGTGCACTTAGTGTGCATAATGAGACAAATAATGAGAAAAGGAAAGAGAGAGACACAAATATAGGCAAAAGTTGAACTTTATTGATAAACTGTAAAAGAATAGGAACCCCTGTCATCCCTACAAAAGTTTGAGAAAAAGAAAAGGAAAAGTGAAACAACAATGATTTTTTGTTTTGTCTCATCACTTCTTCTTGGGTTGCTCCTTGGTTTTTCTCTTGTTTGGCTTCCTATTGTAGCCTAGACATGTATCATCTATGCTCAGCTCTACTACTGATTGGTTCAATGATACCATCTTCGTTGGCCCCTAAGCTTGTGATTGATACTCAAAGGATGATCACTGATGACTACGTCATTGATTCAGCCACCAAGTTTGTAGGAAATCGTCCCTCTCCATTCCATTGTGTTGACTTGCTCCATAACTTGAGGTTCATCTATACCCAAGCAGTCAAGGCTGTCTTTTAAGTACACCTTGTAAGGGTGATGGACACTCAACATCTCAAGGTGCATGTAGGATGAGGGACTAGAGGCTGTGGGATCATTTCCTTTGGATTCTCGATTAGGACCATTGTTGTTGTACCTCCACGACTCCATTTGTTGCATTGGTTTGGAGTGGAGGGCACAATATTCACCTCGTGGATCCATGGTCGCATGAGTGGTAGATCATAGGAAGATGACATGTCCACCACATAAAAAAGAATTATATTGATGGTGAAGTTGATATGCAGGTCCAGATATAATTTTTTTTACCATTCTCCTACTTCTATCAAAGCCATGGATAGTCATATCATCAATCCCATACACTATCATTCAGGTGCTCCCATAATGGTTTTGTACACACTTACATACACTATCACTTGATATAGCATAACCAGTGGCTAGGTTGTCTACAATGACCAAGTTTAAAGTTGGTCGGTGCTTGCTACTTTTTTCATGCAACAACTTCGACAGTCCATTGTTGCACACACTTCGAGCACATTATCACTCAAGTGTCGCGTGAAGAGGGTCATAACAATTGGTCACACACACTCACATACTCTATCACTTAGGTTTTGTGAGATGAGGGTTTAATGGGTGACTTGTGTGGTTCATGTGGAATACTTTGTCTAACTTATAATATCTCATACACTATTTCTTACTTATTGTGCAATGAGGGATTTAACTGCTGGCTTGCATTGTTTGTGTCATTGTTTGACTTCAAAGGTTGTATAAAGACAAAGAAAAATGGGCATTGGCATATATAAGACAATGCATTTGTGCAAATAAGTCTGGAGACAATATTTCTTGTTGTGGACTTGGCAAAAAAAGTTGACCAAGCATGTGATTACGTGAGGCATACCGCGAGAACAATGTAGCTCTAGAATGCCAGTTTTGAAGAGTGAGTCTAATGACCCAAACCCACTAGAGAAGAACATGATTAGTTCAAGTGTAAATATTATATTCAATAAGTCAGGTGTTGATATCAACTGTGTTGGAATGATACATACACAAGCCTTGAAGAGGAAGCCAAGATATGATATCAATCACTGCAAAACAAAAAGTGTATTTGAGAATACTTGTTGGAGAAGAAAAAAGAAACAACCAAACAATCTGCAAGAACACCTATTTGTCGAATTATATAAAAGTGGAGCATCATGGGGTTGAAACCTATATGCAATCCTATCTTTGCACCAGCTATATCCAAGAGGCTGGTTTACTGATTTCCTAATAAGTTTTGATATTTTACACTTTTCTTTATGCACAAATATTGCAGCATGAAAAGTTTTTTGACTATCACACAGTCATCTAGACTCAAACACCTTGATGCATCATCTCCAACAATAATTTGTGGACATGCTTCCTGATTGAATAGTCATTGATTGTGTTGTAGACATAAAGCTAAGCCAATGGATTCAATTATTTTGTTATGTAATCATTATTATTATAACTTTGAATTAACATGGGGTTAGTCTAGCATCATGATATCTCAAATGTTTAACATTTACTGTACTTTGTTTTATAAGATTGGATCTCTAGTGGAGTTTGGTCTGATGTTATTTGACCCGTTTTTGGAACAGTGTAACTCTAGTATCACAATTGTTAGTCTTATTTCATGTTTAGTTTATTTAACTAAATCATACTTGTATATAGTTGACACTATCACTTACATTGCCAACTAGTGTTGTGTGGTGAGGGTCTTACGTGATAATGTGTGTCTATCCTCGTAAATGCATTATGGTGACCATAGCATAGTGTCACACACACTATCACCCTGAAGTAAGTTTTGTGCAATAATGTGTACAATCTGCTCGGTCATATACATTGATGCCACAGTGTAATATTATGTATAACATTGTTTGCATTATTGAAAACTACTATATTGTTTTTCTCTTGGCTTTCCCCAAGCACATAGTTGTCCCACTTATTTATGTTGTTTACAACTACATTGTACAAGTGATATCATGAAATCTCTATTGGTTCAGAAGAGGTCACACTTGATAATATCTTGCATCTCAAGTGCCAGCCGGAGATTTGGGAATTGATTGAGTTGTTAGGCAGATATATGTCCACCACTCTAATCTCAAGCCAAATTCTGTCCACTTATATATGAAGCTTTGGCTTTAGGATATAGATTTATATCCAACATTATTTATTGTTTTTTATTGACTTGTTATTTTTAGAACATGGTACCCAACAAAGAAAAACCATATGTTTTCACCTTTCTACAACTTGACTTCCATTCTCTTTATCTCAACCATGAGAGTGTGTGTGTGAGAGAGAGAGAGAGGGAGAGAGAGAGAGAGATGAGGTGTCTTTTTTGGTAGATAAACACAATTATTAGTTTTAATAGCATGAGAAAGGTATAAGGACTCAATAAAATTTAGGTCCCTCAAGCGTTAAACAATTTAAGAATGAGAGAGAGGGATTAATGATCTCGAGCGTGCTGGTGCAATGGTTGGGGGAGAGGAGCTGGTAAGCATCCAGTCTTCATTTTGAATCTCTAGAGCGTCAACATTTTATACTGCAAAAGGAAGGCCTGTTGATGTGTAAGTTGAAGTGCAGCAAGGATGGCACCCTGAGACATCGAAAACAGACCCTCGACCTTTAAGGGCAAGGGTTTGGGTGTGGGTTTTGGTCTTCAACTGAGCAGTAGGTCCCCCCTCCCCACTCAAAGAGATGGGGATTGATGGTTTTGGTGGTAGCTTTTTCTTTCTTCTTGTTTTACAGTCGCCACCTAACTACTCTTCTTCTTTCTTTCTGTTTTCTTGGTGTCCATGGCTGTGTTGGCTATAAGAGTATTTGACTTCCTTCCCAATAATTGGTCAGGTTAAGGACATTTTAAAAAACATAGTAACATAAAATATGTGGCCAATAAATTATAAAAGGCAAAGGGCTGAAGCAAAAAGTTAGGAAAAAAAGGACAAAACACTTGTTCAAATGATCAGATTTATAGTTTCTTTTCCTTAAACTAACCAATCATTAGAAAGAAAGTCAAATGCTCTAATAATCAACACAATCACACCAAGAAAGTGGAAAAAAAAGAAGAAGAGGTGAGAGGTGGTGGTTGCTGGACAAAAGGAATGAACAAGCCACCACTACCACCACCACCACCATCTCTCTCTCTCCCCCCCCCCCCCCAATATCCAAAAGTTTGAAGGATTAAATTTCCCAAAGTATGCCTTAATCCTTTTGTTTTTTCTTAAAAGGAATAAATGTATTTATCTTCCAAAGAAGGCATTGATATTTAGGAATCCTCTCTCTCTCACTCTCTCACTCTCCCACTCTTACTCTCTCTTGGTCTCACAGTTGAGCTGAAGAGAACAGAAGGTAAGTTGTAGAAAGGTGAAATCTTGTGGTTTTTATTTGTTGGGTACCTTGTCTTAAAAATAATAAGTCATAGCACTATGACCACAAGTTTCATGAGGAGTGCACTGTTGATTGACTCAAACAAGCCCACTGTAGATGTTTGAACTGCCCACTGACTGATGTTCACTTCATCATTATATATACATATTACAAATGTATGTTAGGCTTACCTACCAATTCATATATGAAAAATTTGACATATGTGTATAACGGTTGAAGCTTGCGATGATATTAAAAATGTTATGACTAAGGCAAAAGAAAATGTGAGTTTCCTTTGTTTAGATGTTCTTGTAAATTCTTTTATTTCATGAATTTTTTTTCCTGATAATTGGGATCCTTTCGCCTGACGTTAGGCTTGTATGAGGTGTCTCTTGATTGAATTGTATACTGCCATTCATTTTTAATAAAATTGGATAGAAACCCTCTCCCCCAGTAGGTTTGCATTGGAAAACAGGGATTCTAGGACATTCTACTATTGGGCAAAGTGATGGCCAACAAATCAACATAGTTTTGCTGGCATCACACTTTCCACTCACGTTTTTCTGTGGTTTAATTGGAAAAAAAAATCTATTCTTGACAGATGCAGTTGAAAAAACATAGAAAAACAAAAGTAGGAGATTTGATGTGGTTTTCCACCACAAAAGGCCACCATCGACCTTAAGGGTGCGTTTGATGCACCGGTTGAAATTTAACGTGGTAAATTTTTCTGGCAAATTTAACCTGGTAAAATTTTCAGGTTGGAATTTAACTCTCTTCCGATTTAAAGTCATGTTTGATGCACAGAGAGAATTTAACCTGGTAATTTTAACCTTGTTTGATGAATAAAGTAAAAAAATTAGGAGATGATTTCAATGATCGATAAAACAAGCATGCATCTAGTTTGTTCTTTACACAATCTCATATGGAGTTTGTTATGGATGCCCCGAGGTTTGACGCCTAGATGAGCATCAGCCCTTTGCACAATTCCATTTAAAAATCATCACATTTATGCATCAAAATCAACATGTTTATGCAATCCCACATCAAAATCAACATGTTTATGCACATTTCATCAAATTAAAATCAACACATTTATACAAGTCTCGTTCACCCAATTTTCCCCAATGTTCCCAATTCAGAAACCCTAATCCCTCGTTCACCCAATTTTCCCCAATTTTCCCAATTCAAAAACCCTAATCCCTCGTTCACCTAATTTTCCCCAATTTCCCCAATTCAGAAACCCTAATCCCTCGTCTCGTTCACCACCGCCCTTCTCATCCCCCTGCCGCCCACGTCATTGAACACCACAGATGGCAAGAACTGCTGGTGGAGCTGCCGCTGCATCACCCACAGCTCTTCAGGTCCATCGACGTGAGCAGCACGATGTATCCAAGACCGCTCCCGTTAAAGAAAGCAGCAGAGAGAGCAGAACCACCGTGCTTGGACTGATCTCTTTGTGAGAAGAGCGGTGAAGGTGGGAGCGGAGCAGAACCACCGTGATTTGGGAGCGGAGCAGAACCACCACGCTGCGGGTTGGCTTGACCAGTTGGAAGCAGGAGCATCAGAAGGGAAACGATTCTTGGCCCTCCTTTGACAACCTGCCGTTTTGAGGAGGCGATACTTCTTCAGATCGTCCAAAACATTAAGAATCTTATCAGTATGACTTTTATCTGGACAGCAAGAGTTCCGTGCATCTTGAGCAGAAATCTGCGCGACAAGGACTCATGGTTTGGATTATCTGCACCGAGTTGTCCAGTTCATGCTGCGGGCGTTCTCGAGGAGGAGCTGC
>JAANDH010000769.1:9180-21199 GCA_011799765.1 Nymphaea thermarum
TCATTACAAGTCCTGTTTCAGACCGTGCAATTTCAATCCCCAAAAAATATCTTAATTTTCCCAGATCTTTGAGATCAAATTCAGCAGCCAACGTTTCTTTCATCTTCTTTTTTTCTTCTTCGTCGTCCCCTGTGACAATCATGTCATCAACATAAACAAGAAGAAGACTCACCAGACCATTTCTCTGCTTGATGAAGAGAGTGTGGTCACCATTTCCCTGTTTATAACCATTATTTTTCATCACAACCCTCAGACGTTCAAACCACGCTCTAGGAGACTGCTTGAGGCCGTATAATGCTTTCTTGAGGTAGCAATACTTCCCATCTTGCGCATATCCAAGCGGCATGCTCATATAAACTTCTTCCTCCAGGTTACCGTTTAAGAAGGCATTCTTAACATCTAGTTGATTCATGTTCCACTTCTTTTGCACTGCCAGAGCTATGACTCTCACCGTTTTCAATTTTGCAACTGGGGCAAAAGTCTCAAGGTAGTCTATCCCATATTTCTGGCTAAACCCCTTCGCAACGAGGCGAGCTTTATAGCGGTCAACTGTCCCATTTGGTTTGTATTTCACGGTAAACACCCACTTGGAACCAACTAAGTGAGTCGCCTTGGGAATATCAACAACCTACCACGTACTGTTCTTTGCCAGGGCATCCATCTCTTCTGTCATGGCGTGAAGCCATTTCGGATCCTTCCTGGCATCCTCTACTGTCCTGGGAATAACAGCCATAGAAAGAGATGTAACATATCTTCATTGGCATAAGAAACAAATCTTTGAATGGGATGAGAAGTACATGACCTGGTGCCTTTACGCAGGGCTATGGGAAGATCTTCATTCACTTCATTCATTGGACTTGGGTCATCCGGGGAGCTCATAGGATTGAGATTGGTAACATCAACAACCTCCATCACATCATTCTGCTTCCTGCTGTAGACCTGACCAAACAAATGATCACGAGACTGTGCTTCCATAGGGCCCCCCTCCATCTGACTGTCTCTGTCCTCACTGACTGTGTCAACCACACTCGGAGAACTAGCCGTGTACTCCAAGAAATCCGTAAACTGAATTAACTGATGCTGAGAATACTCTTCCACTCTCTCACCTAGACACTCCCCCTGAAGAGGATTCGCGGNCACCTGACAACTGTCCACTAGTGGCTGAAACGAGAGCAGAAGCAACCTGCACGGGCAGTCTGTAGAGTCCATCAATAACCGAACCAATCTCAATCTTCGTCCCCGTCACCAAGTCCTGCAGAAAACACCGATCAGCAGAGAAGATTAGATTGCAATTGAGTTCTTTGGTAATACTGCTGACAGATAACAGATTCACCGGTATATTGGGAACATGAAGAGCATTCTAAAGAAGATATTTATTCAACAGGGACAAACTCTATTTCCCAGCCACAGAAATAGAAGACCCATCAGCCATAGACACGCGTTGCTGCCCGGAAGACAATTTGTATTCTTGAAACATCTTAGGATCCCCTGTCATATGATGCGTAGCTCCGCTATCAACAATCCAATCACCGACCTTGGGAGTCATCTTTTCAACCATCACGGTCACCAAAGGGAGAAAAGCCAAAAAACAGCACCGGAAAACCCTTCACCGGCACAAGAGACAACAGGATAGGGAGCGGCAAATCTGACGGCGACGAAAGACTGACAGCGCCGTAGGTCACCCGCATGCGGAAAAAACGATGAGCACCAACGGGCAGAAATATCCTTGGATAGAATCACAAGAACGAGAGAAAAATCAAGTTCTATTTAAAAAAGGAACGATAAAGAGAGAGGTAATATCGTCACCGGATTCCCAAACAACCCCAAGAGTGAACAAAAAGTCGATTGGGGGAAACAATCGTCGATATCGCTCGACGGAAGCGATTCCTACTCTCTCTTGGGCTGCAATCTCCCACGGGTAGAAGTTGCACCACACGTTCTCCTTGCTGGAATCACGATGCAAGAGACAAAGCCAACAAGTATCACGGTATAGAAGTGAATAGAAAATCAACTTCGATATGAGGAAAGCCTTCACCCGCAAAAAAAGACAAAAAAACATGATCAAGAAGAATAAATTGTATGAAAACATGATTAAGAAAAATGAAGTTGTAGAAAAACTTACGATATTTACTTGGAAAAGGTGACAATGAACTTTTAAGTCTAACTAAAAGGGCAAAAAGTGCTCAAAAGAATGTGCTCTGCCTGTTGCATTACAACCATAAGTGTAAACAACTAAACATAGTTACAAATGTCAGTCTCAGCATTCCTTGTTGATGCTTTCCTCCAGAATTCTTTTTCCAAAAATTGGTTGTCTCATAAAATACTAGGAGAATCTCGAAAAACATGGAAAATATGAGGAACAAAAAGAATAAAAGATAATAGACTTTTGGGTGTTTTCTTTCAAAAAACATACAAGCAACACTCATTTGAAAAATGAAAACATAAAAAGAAACAAGCATAAAATAGTTGTGTGCTTGAAAATATGAAATCAGAGATTGTTTTGAAACAGTATCATGAAAATACTGAAACAATGGGGTCTGAAAGTGATGCGTGTCCAGGTCGGGTATGCTTCAAACTCAAAAAGGCTAAAACAGGATGAGTAGGAGTACCACACAACAGTATTCAAAATCTTCAATAAAGGGCTATTTCATACTAATACACATGGAATATGAAATTCACTCTATTTAACGCGCACTTGACTGTGCATGTGTGACCTTATGTTCAAATACTGAACACCAATTGTAGCGACAGTCCAAATTAACCAGTGTCTGGCCCTTAACAGTCATAATCACTAGTTAGGCACAGGCTGCAGACCTTCAAAAAGGCCCACACAGTGATTATGTGGGTCAAAAAACGTAATTAAAAAAATAAGGAAAACATAGAGAAAAAAAAAGACTAGGATGTTGACAAGGGAGAGGCAGGAGCAACACAAACAGCCCTTAACCTATAATTCATTACGGATGGAGTCTTCATCAGTCAAATGTGAATACCGGATTTTTATATAGTGATTTGAATGAGGCTGTTTTCATGGAACAACCTCCAAGTTTTGAGAATCAGAGGACGTTGATGATTGCTTATTGTGTTTTCAAGGGATACAATCAAGTGTTTTGGAGGAGTCGAAAAAAAGAGGCCATGACAAGATTTAGTACAGAAACAGAATACCAGGAGATGGTTGCGGGCACTATATGGATTAGACATTTGTTGAATGACCTAGGAAAGGAGATTGTCTAGTCCTTGATCATGTGACAATCAAAGTGCAATCAATATTACTTTCAACCCCATTCAGCATAGTAGGACAAAACACATTGAAATTGACCAGCACTTTATACACCAGAAAGTTGAGAAAAAAGATATAGAGTATCGTCATATTAGAACAAAAGATCCAGTTGCAGACTTATTCACTAAAAGGTCGATAGGATGCCAATTCTGGTTGTTGAAGAGCAAGTTGTACATGATTCAAGACTATGTACAACTTGAGGGAGGGTTTAGATTCTAGAATATGCATCACGACATCACTTTCAGTATATAATAAATATATGAGTGGACTGCTTTTTAATTCTTTACTAATCCTACTTTAAAGAAGGGATTAGCTCTAATTGTAATTAGGGTGACTTGTTATGTCTCCCTCCTTTTTTCTTTCTCCTTCTTCTCCTCTCTTCTCTCATATTCTGTCTCTTCTTCCCTTTCTTCTTTTCTCTTTCCCTTCTTCCTTTTGTTGTTGTCTATTTTATCAATATAAACCCTTGTTGCACTCGCACTTAAGCTTTTCAGAAAACACTGCGCCCACATGAGTGATGTAGGCCAAAACATAGTTGAACCCATCCACAAAATGAAATGAAATTATTGTGATTGTATGTATTTAAAATGCCACCACTTGTTTAAAAAAGCAGAGTCTTGAGCTCTAAAATAAGAAACATCATCAAATAGTTAACCAATAATTAGAAAAAGTGAAAAATATCAACAACAAATATAATTCAGAAAACAGAGAAGGAAAAGCACCTGTTGCATATCTTGTTCAGAGGAATTAGAGCTGGCGGATGATTGCAAAGGCACGGGTCTCGCTGAGCAGAGCAGGCGTCTAACCTGCACATGAAAGCACATCAATCTAATGGAATGACTATAATCATCATAATGGCTTTAATGAGAAGCATAAGTTGTCTACAGCAAGCAAAATTCAATTTTCCAGGTGAACAAACAAATGACCAGATTTCAGTTATATAATGATCAGATACTTTCACAAGCTCAGCTGTGAGGCCAAAAATACCACTTGCCTACTATATAGTTTGGAATCTAGTTGAAGAAAAGAGTGTGGAAAAGGAAAAGCTTATTTTTCTCAGAAATTCAACCCCCATCAGCTATTATCACCCATGATTTCACCACATGTTCCATATTAAGTGATAATCTTTGTGTACCCACTGTACTGGTGCGTGCCTTTTCCTGTTTATCTATATAATTTTCCTTTGTATTGAATCTTCATATATTTGGTCTTCATACCTCGCATGTATGTACTTATATAATACCATATTTAAATATGTAAGATATTTTTGTATTTTTTGTAAAGCCTTTCAACTTTACCATTGTTTCTTTAATTATTATGGAAGTAATTAAGGGAAATTAATTTAAGAAATTATAAGCCCCATCTGCTATTAGTTGAAAAGAAGACACTTTGTAGCCCATGATTGGATGTTGTAAACAATTTCAAAATTTTGCAAAATATTGCACTAAAGTAAAGCATTTAAAAATGGCAAAAGACTTGAACCGTAAACTACTAGGAAATTTTCTAGTTAGCTTCAACGGCAAGCTTCAAAGCATAGAAAAAGCAGAAGTCCAAGCTATAAAAAATTCCAGGCATAGACATAGCCCCATATAAAATAAATACAACAAATATCTACACTATAAGGAATATCAAAGCATCCACCTAGGCCAGCAATTCTGAGAGTAGCAATATTCGAGCTCAAAAATTAAAATTCAATTTTTAATACAGAAAGTACTAATAATATTATTCCCCTTATCTTCCCAAGAAAGAAAAACTGAAGAAGTACCTGGCAATTCAGATGGATAACTAAATTCCACTTTTGGTAATTATGAACTTTTTACTGTCAAGACTAACCTCATGTAAACGCAAGTCATGGCCAAAACGCATCTGCGTGCTGGAGCTAAAAACATGTTCCATGCCATCTGGTGCTGAACCATCGATCGTGTCAACATCATCCATCTTGTTGCTATTAACTCCTATCTTATCCAGTGATGAGGAAGGAATAGTTACTGAGCGGACATTTAGCAGATAAGGTGAGGAAAAGGCAACTAAATTATTTTCAGATGTCAATTCATGTTTTCTGCATTTAATGAAGCTGCCCAAAGAGATCAAAGCCAAATCCTCTCTCCCAACAAGCATGTATGCTGCAGCTGGCCAATCATCAGGTGGTAACTCCCTGCATTTGTCCAAGGCCTGCAGGTAATGACTACTCAGAAGCAGAACATGCTTAGAAGAAAGAAAGAGGGCATTTGAAATAGAAATGTAACTTTAGGACCTGTGAGTAATCATGCCACTCTAAAATGAAGCACAAAGTTCCCAACAGTTTTTTCCAGCATTTATTGCTATTTTTATAAAGTTGATATTGCTAAGTTTGTAATAAATGGTTTCTTTTTCTCTGGGAGAGAGAGGGAAAGAGATGATTCACCAAGGTAATACAGTAAATGTTGCAAATAATGGCATTGCGCCATATCAGTTTGCTTACCTATACAACATATCAGTGAATAGGCATTACGTATTGGTCTATAGTGTATCATTTTTAATTAAAAAATGACCTAATTAATTTTAACTTGATGTAAAAATAAAAATGTATAGAAGAATAAATAGGTACCAAGTTTGTATCATACCAGTAAAGACCCAATACAGCATGTAACTATGCATTGGCCACTATGTGAAGTAACATTGACTCTTCAAAAATGTTGCCGAAACCCGAGTCCTGTTGGGTGCAGCTTGGATGTTTTTCAGGTGCAACTTGGGTGCGGAAACAAACAAATTATTCTCTTTTCATTGAATCATTGGTAAAATCATAGTTTGTTAATCATTAATTGCTATTTTTATTACTTGTGAACAATATTATTGTTAGCTTCTTTAGACAATTTTATTTAAATTATATATATATATAGATACAATTATATTTATATTTATATATATATATACATATATATATATATATATATTCTAACTGCACTCGCACTTTCACAGCTGATATGCTCTAATAGGTGAACTGGTGAAGCATTCTTTACAACACCGAGTACATCATGAAGTGAAACCAACTTGGGTGCATATGTTGTGAAAGGTCTACCTGACTACAATAGTGACAAATAACCTTTTAGAGTTTCGAACGGCGAGGTTTTTCTCAGGTATAATATGGTGATCTTGGAAAAAAGGGAAAAAATTGTAAAGTTTTTTAAAATTTAAAAAAAATAAAAATGAGAGAAAAATAAAATAAGTGAGAAACTAAAAACAAACATCAAAAAATAAGTAGATTTGCAACAAATAAAAAATAGAAAATGAAAAAAAAAACTGTTTGGCATTAAAAAACATGAACAATATGAAAAAACAAAAAAGGGGGGAAAATGCAAAAAAACGTGTTAAAATTGAGTTAAAAAGCACACTTTCTTTTCGTTTTTAACATTTTTTTAAATGTGTTTTTTTAAGTTTTAAACGGTAATTTTATTTGTCATGTTTCTTCATGTTTTTTTGAAAAAAACATGTTTTTTGTGACTATGGGACTCAACATGAAGCGACTTTTGGCAAAACATGCTAGCATATTTTTTTTCGAATAAGGTTCATGTAATCCAAAACAGGGACTTTTTCCTTTTGAATAGTTTCATAGAGAAGACCATGTGGTGTGGAGCCCAAACTTTTCAATTTAATTTGCCAAAGCTCTAGTCCAACGGAATAACGGATAGTTGATAGCATGATTGATAAACACCTTTTCCCTCCAAAAAGGCATAGATACATCGTTTTATAAAATAAAGTCCCTTTCTGGATTCAGCCAACTTCAACCAAGTCATGTCTCATATCCTTTCTCATCTTATAGAACTTTTGTGCAACCATTTCATATGTTCAGTTGGATTTTCATCCTGAACCATTTCAACCAAGTCACTGTCTAATTTATCTTCCCATCTGTTTTGATCCAGGCTAGAATATGGACATCAAACACAAGTTTCTTTATTCTTATGTTTCTAATGTTCTAAATTCAACTATGCAGTTAGATTTTTCAAAAGATGGAGAGAGAGAGAAAAAGAGAGAGAGAGGTGAGTAGCTGGCCTGTCCAATCGGATATTTTTACACTTCTTTCACAAAAAACTAATGATGCAAAATGTTAATGTCTAAAAATATAAAAAGCAATGTAAAAATCGTATTGCTCAGACATGAACGAGGTTTATAAGCAAAAATATTCTCACCGTTTATTGTTATTTTTTTGTAAAATCTTAGGTACACACTTAGAAAATGTCCATTTTATATGGATTTGTAATGTTCTAGCTATAGATAACAAACCATAAGGTTGGTTTTACAAGAAAAGTGAGTCCAAGCCATAATAGCTATGAAGATTAGCACCCATACCTGTGTGACACAGCTAATATGCTCTAATAGGTGAAGCCTGTGTCACATTGGTAGGGATATGGGTGCCATATGGGTACAAGTGCAGGTATGGATACGGACCATTTTCAAAAAACTTGGGTGAGGGGATACGGTCGTACACACACACACACACACAGAGATTATATATATATATATATATATCAAAAAAATGGAATTCAAACAAACAGAATAACATATTCATAAATCATGATCCAAAATAAATTGATAGATACTACACATATATGCACAGCATGCACTTATATGATGTGACTCCAACGATGTTGATTGAAAATCGTACAAGTCAGGTTATCTCCAGCGGACCAGAAAACCCACAAATCAGGCGACAATGGCTTATTTTCAGTTTGTGAACCGCAAACAGAGCAGTTCAAATCGAAAAAATGGAAAGTGGCAGAAATAAAGAAGTCGACGGAGGATGAAAATACTTGCCGCCAATCGATGGGGAAGGCTGTCGGACGATGGGTGAGGTTGTCGGAGATGGAAGAAGCCTAGACGTTGGACAGCGAAAGTAGTCATTCGCCAGAATACTCGCTAACGTGCCGGAAAACAATGGACGGAGGTCGCAAGAATTGCACTTACTGTTCGCCTGAGCAGTGAGCACCGTTGGTCGCTGTGGGTGAAACGCAGGTGTTGTGTTTTCTTTAAAGTTAAAAAAATTAATGTAAACCCTAACCTGTGGGCAATTTAGGACTTGGTCAACTTTGACCAAGTCCGAAAATTGACGGATACATACTCAGGTACTTTGACCGTACCCAATACCATCAATGCCATACCCAAGACGTACCCGAGTAGGTACCGGCAATGTTATAAAAGGCATAGCGTATCGCGTATCGGTCAGGCCGACCTATACGCTGTATCGTAACGTATCGCAAACGTAGCGTATCGTAAAATTAATTTTTTAATTTTAAAAAATATTTAAAAATCTAAAAAAATAGAGAAAAATCATTAAAAATCTGAAAAAAAATGAACAAAAAATCAGAAATTAAGAAAAATGTATTCAAGTATAAAAAAGATCATCATACATAAGGAACATTCATGTGTATCAAGTTATCAACTATCAACGACATATTCAAAAATAAGAAATCAAATCTTCAAGAATAACATATAAGCATCCATCACGATTTTAAACTTGAAAATTTTATAGAATCTGAGGACTTAGAGTCCTAGGACTTGGAGTTTTAGGACTTAGATAGTTAGATTACATCACAATAAGTTCAAAACATATCTTTCCTGATTCAACGATAATATCTCCCAAATTGATGGATCCTTGATTATTTTTTATGAAAATGGGCAAAATCTATCCCTCCCTCCTACGTCTATTGGAGTCTTTAAATACAAGAAGAGAGAGGGGAAGGAGTGTTTAAACTTTAAAAAAATAAAGAAATATGTGCTTTCTCCTGTATCGTACGATACGGGGGTGTATCGCTCGTATCGTACGATACGGCCACCGTATCGCACGATACGGACGATACACGTACGATACGCACGTATATCGTTTATTTAATGTGTATCGTATCATTTATGTTGATACAGACGACGCATATCGTACGATACAGATAACATTGGGTACCGGTTACCAGTATCGTACTGGTACGGTATGGGTACTGCTCTTTAAGAGAGAGCAGTACCCGTGGTACATAGGGTGAAGCATTCTTTATGTTGAAATATGTTGTTTTGGGACCGGATCCATATCTGGATCCGGATCTCTTGGGCGCGGGTACCGAGGACGGCTCGGTACCCTTAGCGGCTTCTCCTCTCTCCCCTATATATTCTCACTTATGTGTAATTGTTGGATTAAGTGAAATAGAATCCTTCTCTCTCCTAGGGTTGCGGTTGTGCACCTAGGTAGAGCTCCCCGTGGTTTTTTCCTCGTTTGAGGTTTTTCCACGTACATCGTGTGTTTCTCTTCTCTTCTTCCTCTTCGTGGTTTGAGTTTCTACATGGTATCAAAGCCACCGAAGTTGGAGAAGAGCGTTTTTCGTGGATCGTTCGTCGTGGAACTTGCCGTCGCTCAACGCCGTTGAAGTTCCGGCATCCGTCTTTCGTTTACAGCCCATCTGTGCTGCCGCTGCCTCGGGATTCGCGCCGCTCGTGTTTTCCGTGCCGCTGCCTAGGGTTTTGTGCCGTCACTGTCGCCTCGGGATCCGTGCGTGCTATTGCCTCGGGATCCATGCCACTGCCTCAGGATCCGTGCATGCCGCTGCCTAGGGTTTTGCACCGTCACTGTTGTCTCGGGATCCGTGCACTAGTGCCTTGGAATCCGTGCCACCGTCGCCTCGGGATCCGTGTGTGCCTTTGCCTCGGGATTCGTGTTGCCTCGGGATCCGTGTGCACCGTCGCCTAGGGTTTGTGTCGTCACCCTTGTGTTGTTGTCGTCGCCATCACCGGTGTCCCTTGTGCCGTTGACTTGCTTCCCGGAGAAGAAGGAAGATATGCGTGCTTAGGCGCTTCCTAAGCTTGCCTCCCCCTATTCACGTCACTTCCTAGGGGTTTTTTGCAAATCCGGTGAAGTGCATCCGCCTTTAATCTGCAATATCTTGCTTGGTTGATCGTTGATTCCATCTTCTTGTTTTTTCTTTGGCACCCATCGTGCGAGAAGAGGTGGCTGGTCCGTGTCTTGATAGAGGACGTGAAGGAGGAGAGGAGCGTAACTTGAGGATTGCCTCAACGTCCGCCGGCGCTCCGGCGATCGCATCCCCCNAGTATTACCAAAGAACTCAATTGCAATCTAATCTTCTCTGCTGATCGGTGTTTTCTGCAGGACTTGGTGACGGGGACGAAGATTGAGATTGGTTCGGTTATTGATGGACTCTACAGACTGCCCGTGCAGGTTGCTTCTGCTCTCATGTCAGCCACTAGTGGACAGTTGTCAGGGGTGGAGGACAGATCTACCATCTTGCAATGGCACGAGCGGCTTGGACATCTCCCGTTCCCGTTAATTAAGAAGTTGTTTCCTCACCTTTTTACCTCTGTTTCCTTGGACTCCCTTTCCTGTGAAGTGTGTCAGTTGTCTAAGCATGTTAGGGCCTCGTATCTTATTTCTTCCACTAAAACCAGCCATCCTTTTGCTTTGGTTCATTCTGATGTTTGGGGTCCTTCGGGAATACCCACTGGTCGCGGTTTCCATTATTTCATGACTCTTATTGATGACTACTCTCGGTGTACGTTCGTGTATTTGTTGAAAGACCGTAGTGAAGTTCCGAGCATTGTCAAAAACTTCGTTGCCTTTGTTGAAACTCAATTTGAGACCTCTGTTCAGGCCTTTCGTACTGACAATGCTCGAGAGTATGTCTCTCAATCCCTTGATGACTTCTTGCGAAGCAAGGGTATTATACATGAAACATCCTGTAGCTACACACCTCCTCAGAATGGCATGGCTGAAAGGAAGAACCGTCATCTGTTAAACGTCACCCGGGCCATTATGTTTCAACGTCATGTCCCTAAGCGGTACTGGGGTGATGCACTTCTCACTAGTGCTCATCTTATTAACTGTATGCCTACTCGTGTGCTGAATGGTCAATCTCCCAATTCTGTTTTGTGGCCTACTCAGAATCTCTGGCCTTTGACCCCTCGGGTGTTTGGGTGTGTTTGTTTTGTCCATGATCATAGTCCCACGCTCAAGAAACTCGACCCTAGGTCCATCAAAGCGGTCTTTTTGGGCTATTCCTCCACCCAAAAGGGATACAAGTGTATCGATCCTAGTACTTCCAGGATATATGTTTCCAGGGATGTTACTTTTCATGAGCATGAGGCATACTTTCCCGCGAATCCTCTTCAGGGGGATTGTCTAGGTGAGAGAGTGGAAGAGTATTCTCAGCATCAATTGATTCAGTTCACAGACTTCTTGGAGTACACGGCCAGCTCTCCGAGTATGGTAGATACAATTAGTGACGGCAGAGACAGTCAGATGGAAAGGGATACAGTCAGTGAGGGCAGAGACAGTCAGATGGAAGGGGCGCCGGTGGAAGAACAGTCCCGTGGTCACTTGTTTGGTCAGGTTTACAACAGGAAGTAGAAGGATGTGTTGGATGTTGTTGAGGCTACCAAACCCAATCTTGTGAGCTCCCCGGATGATCCAAGCCCAATGAGTGATGATCTTCCCATAGCCCTACGCAAAGGCACCAGGTCATGTACCTCTCATCCCATTCAAAGATTTGTTTCTTATGCCAAGCTTAGTAAAGTTATAAGTGCTTTATTACATCTCTTTCTATGGCTGTTATTCCCAGGACAGTAGAGGATGCCAGGAAGGATCCGAAATGGCTTCACGCCATGACAGAAGAGATGGATGCCCTGGCAAAGAACAGTACGTGGGAGGTTGTTGATATTCCCAAGGGGACTCACTTAGTTGGTTCCAAGTGGGTGTTTACCGTGAAATACAAA
>JAANDH010000769.1:21602-119102 GCA_011799765.1 Nymphaea thermarum
AGCGGCTTCTCCTCTCTCCCCTATATATTCTCACTTATGTGTAATTGTTGGATTAAGTGAAATAGAATCCTTCTCTCTCCTAGGGTTGCGGTTGTGCACCTAGGTAGAGCTTCCCGTGGTTTTTTCCTCGTTTGAGGTTTTTCCACGTACATCGTGTGTTTCTCTTCTCTTCTTCCTCTTCGTGGTTTGAGTTTCTACACTTTACATTTTTTAATATTCGCGCTATCTTCATGTTTTTATCGTTTTCTTTATTTTTTCATTAATATCGCGATATTTTTGAAAACATTGAGATATTTGTGTGTGTGTGTGTGGATATATATATATATATATATATATATATATATATATATTCCCATCTGTTGTGATCAGGCTGGAATCTGGACATCAAACGCGAGTTTCTTTATTATTATGTTTCCAGCATTCTATATTCAACGATGCAGTTAGATTTTTTAAAAAATGGAGAGAGAGAGAAATGAGTAGCTGGTCTGTCCAATCAGATATTTTACATATTTTTCACATAAACTAATGATGCAAAACGTTCATGTCTAAAAATATAAAAACCAATATAAAAATCGTATTGTTCAGACATATGAACAAGGTTTATAAGCAAAAAAAATATTCTGGCCGTTAATTATTAATTTTTTGTAAAATCTTAGGTACACAGTTAGAAAATGTCCATTTTATACCGATTTGTAATGTTTTAGCTATAGATCAAAAGCCATATGGTTAGTTTTACAAGAAAAATGAGTCAAAACCATAATAGCTACAAAGAACACATCCACATGGTTGGTTTTACAAGAAAAATGGAAAATGAATAAGATCCATAAAAATTGGTTGCCACTATACATATGGGCCATCCACCAAGTGGGTTGCCTAGTGATATTGTAAATTTTTCAAGAACCTAACTGCATATGTGCCTTTGAAATATTCAAAAATCTAGGAATCAAGAAACAGTTCACAATTTCCCAAAGTCCAACATCATTTTATAAGCAAAGAAAGCCAAGACCCTTAATTTTGCAACTCTTAAAATGTGATGAGGATGGTCATCTAAACATAACTCACCTTTTGTTGTCTCTGTGTTACTGATATCAATGCCTCTACTATTTATCATAGCACGAAATTCTGGAACTAAAGTCCCTACCCAAACACTCCCTTTTGCCCCTTTAAGTTCCTGAATATGTATTTCCTGGATAGATGGAGTATATCTCAACCCCCAATCTATAGGAAACCCCCTTCAGAAACTAGCAAATAAAAGAAGCCTAGCCTCAGTCATGTGATACAAACGTTTTTTTATTGTTCAATGTTGACAGATCTCTCAAAAACCAATTTATTTTATAACCTAATTTAAGGCATCTATAAATCTGCATTAATGTGAAATAATGAAAGTGAGATCTATCGTATCTTGTAGCTTTCTTTGGTTCACACTGTTCAGTACCAATGAAAGCATAAGGACAGCAAATAGTAATGACTATTACTCTACAAAAATGCAAAACTAATTAATGGAACAAGAATCTCATTCAATTAAAAGGAAATGAAGAGCTGCAAAATATGGCATAATAACATACATGACGCAAGGGAAGAGAGATGCCAGCTGGTAGTTGATCCATCTGCTGCAGTCCGAATGTTTCCGCAACCATTGCAAGCACAACAACTTGCTCATTGGTGTATGCAGATCCCTCGGCAAGATTGCAGTATACTCCAGAAGAAAGTTTTCTTCCAACTCTTTCACTTCCCATTAAAAGGCTATAAAATGACACAATCTTACGAGAAAAGTCAACCACAAGGCTTCCATCCCTACGCAATAGAAGTGGAAGGTCATCGCAATTGGCAAATTTCGAACCATTTCTGAGACAAGCTTGCAACCATCTGAATAAACATGGTGGCATCCGGGGAATTGATGCTGGTTGAAATATTCTGCTTTCCAGTAAAAGAACTGGAAAATCACGTATGTAGTGATCGACATAGTTTGACTCACCAAGAGAAGTAGCAACTCCAAGCAAGAGGCTGACTAGGAGATTGATGTCCCTATAAATGAAAACATGTACCTCAATTACAAAATAGCATTTATCATAAAATGCAATATGCTGAATAACTGAATAATTAAATAAAGATAATAGTTTCAAGAAGCAGAATGTCAAGAATACAGATTCGAGCAATGAAGCAATTAAACAAAGCAAAAAATCTCCAAGGATGTCAACATTCATATGCTATACACCATGGAGATGTCTATATTTGTATTCTAATTATCATATAAGGGCATGTTCACATGTTTCCCTAAGAAGCTAAAGATATAAATGCTATACAGCAAAAAGTTGTGGCATAGCAAAAATAGTAGCAACTTAAGGTTACATAGAAGGCATTAAGAATGTGTAGATTACAAAAAGTTAATGAAATTACAGCATTAGTGAAAGCAAGTTAAACCCATGGACGGGTTTCTGGTCAGACAGTCAAACCAGAAACAGGAATCATGCATGCAAAAGATTCACCTGGCTATTCTCAGAGAGAAACCATGTATTCTACAGGACGCATCGAATAATGCACCTAAACCACACGTTTAAATTTATTTATATTTCTTTCTTCTTGACAGTGCTCGAAACATCCTTGTGCATTTAAGGTGTTAGACTAAGACTGCAAATCCCACTAAATCTCATGAGTGAAAAAAACTGCTCTTGGCGAAGTTTTTTAGGCATTATGAATCAGTTCTCAGCTATTAACTTTTAATTTAAATTTTTTCTTGTGAGATGCATGTACTGTTCATAGTGTATGCTCTTGGTTATTGTGTGTCGGATGTTTTATGCAATTCATAATGGTTTGATCCTTTGAGAATATTATTCTTTTTACATTCTCAAGTTCCTCAGATATTTTTGTTTCCTAAGTTGTCTATAATTTTTCAAACATGATTTTAACAACATATATCTAGAAATGTAATGGCTGGGACAATTACAAATCCAACAAAAAGTCAAAGTAATAAATCAGAAGCTTCTGCATGACAAATTTCAGCAAAACAGGTTAATTATAAGTAATATTAAAAACAGCAGGACTACATGTCAAATTCAGAAAGCAAACATTTCATACAGATGGAATTATATAGGATAGAAAATTTTGACATAAATATGTTGGTTGTTACTTTCAACATACAAATTTTTCCTGATACATGAGAAAAAGAGAGCATACACCTGTGGACAAAAACAGTCACTTAGTTCCTATTTCAAAACATAGAAGGAGGAAAGAGGAGGTTCTCATGTTCCTACTGCTTGCTCTGTATTCTATTTATTTGATGTGGGATATTTAGGTTGCAGGCTGATGTAAAAAAAAAAAAAAATCACATAGTCCAAATTTGTGAACTGATATTGTCAAAAAAATGTTTAATGCAATATCACCCAAAAATAACTTAAGTATCTAAAATTCATTTCAGATTGAAGCTTGATTTTGAACCAACAATCTTATGTTTGGGTAAATGCCCAAAACCTGGTAGTATGGAAAACCTCTAAGCAGGCCACAGTATATATTATTACATATTATGGAGAAGGCAAGGATTTAGCTTGGAACCACCATGCAAGTAACATTCTACCATTCAATTAGGGATTCAATAGCTGGTCAGAATCCAAATTAATTATGTTCATGCATCGATGAAAATTCACTCTCTAACCATACAATATTTTCCAATGAGGAGAAAATGTAATAAGTGAACATAGTGGATAAACTACTGATCCTTAGAGAATACATATGCAAACAAAGGAATTTTCCAGTTGATCATTTATAAGTAAAAAACTTTATCTTACATAGACCATCACAACATACCCCTTACGTAGATTGTCAAGTTTATAGTTCTCATAAACAGCATGCAGTGCATCCAGTGCCTCTGTGAGGAACTGCACACAAAATGATGTCTCCCTACTTTGCTCAGCAAGGTTGCATGTCATAGTGTTCTTGAAATCCTTTAGCTCATGTATAGATCCAATAGAAAAGCCAGAGAAGAAGCGCCTACTAGAGTACTTCAGGTGGTACTGACTTTGAATAAGGAACTCCCATGAAGACTGTGTTGTGTCTGAATTTGCTGATAAATTGAAACCTAGTCTTTTGCACATGGCCATTATCACATTAGTAAAAGACTCCCACTCTGAATCAATGTGAATATCAGCCTTAGCAAGGGTGGTTGGATCACCATCTCCCCATAACATAACTACAAACTGGCTATAGAAAGTCGGGTGCAGCCCTTCAGCTAATGCTGTGATACAGTCATTCACCAGTGAAGAAGAAGGTCTTGTTTGCAAGTTGCACCTGAACATCTAGCCAAACAGAAGAAAACGCTCAGATTTTTCAGGATATGCTTAAGAATGTCTTTTTGTTACGGAGAGTCACAGGACTAAATCAATACTTGGCCATTCTCTAGGATCAAATTAACTCTCCCGTCCACAGCATCTGCTAATCCTGTAACCTTCAGCTCGACTCCAGTCGTTGCTTGCCCAAGACATGTTGGGTGTCCAAGATTGACTCCAAGTTGAATATTTATAGGCCATGTGTATTTACAGAAACATTGCCTTCCAGACTGGCATATCATAGGAAAAAAAAAATGTGATTTGTACAGAAAAAGGAATGAGATTTGCAGTTTTACTCCATAAATCCAGCAGAATACTATTTTTAATCTTCTGTCATGCAATTACATGATATTGCTACATAGAATTGATGCTATTATGACTTTTCTTTACTATAAGAAGAATCCTTCCACTGCTTTTATTCATGTTTTTTCTTGTTTCTTTTGTGCCCAACCTCCATCAGTTTTCTATTCCAAGAAAAATCTAATCAGAAAGCTATGAGATACTTTACCTGGATGTGCAACAAATCAGAAAGCTTCAGTTAGTTAAGGCCAACAAGAAATTGCCCAGGCTCACGTCAAGATTTAAGGCCAAAGTCAAGGTCACATATGCAACATAGAGCACAGGTTAAGAAAACCAGCTTTTTCACATCATGTTAGTTGTCAGCCTCATGTACAGTTCCAAGAATATCCCCACGCCCCCCCCCCCCCCCCCCCAACAAAAAAAAAAAAGAAAAAACCCACCCCTACCTCTCTGCAGCTGGAAAAGAGGTTGACCCTTTTAGCAGGTTTATTCTCTCTTTAGAAGCCCCAGAGTTGGGATCACAGCATGTCTCCTCCCTAGAAGCCCCAGAGTTGAGCTCAGGGTGCAGAAAGAGGCTGACCCTTTGCCGAAAGGACTCCTCCCTCTTCAGAAGGTCCAGAATTGGGCTCCCAGACAGGTTGTAGGTTGGCATAAAGAGCAGAGACCCAATAAAGCTGTCCAAAGCCCAACCCTCTTTTCCTGGCCAGGCTTTTATCAGACCCAGTATGTTATCAGCCCATGTTAGGCCTTTGAGGCCTGAGGGTTTCTTTTTGGGCCACGCCAAGCCGGACTGATGCCTAACCCTAGCTCTAACAGTTTGACACACAATGAGCTTGATGCAACCAATCTAAGGCCGGCTAGATGTTGGAAGGGACACTGAAGGCATGAATGAATTACAGAAGTGTTCATGATTATGGAAAAGAAAGACCAGAGCTTCTTCCAATATGTGTTAAAGAAATTATAAATATAAATCTGATGAAGTCTGATGACTATTGAAGCTCAAGGTGACAATAAAAACTTACATAAAGAAGAATATCTTTTTCCTTGTTGATGACAAGCACGTCAGAGAACTGTGGCAAACTTACTTTGACTCTGTAATGTGGAAAGAGAAGTATTACTTACAATGGACATGGTCAAATTTGAGTAGCAGAGATAAGACCTATGGTCTTACAAACCTTGTGCGTGTTACAACAACAGGAGCTGCAGCAATAGCAGGCACACTCCAGCTCATTTCAGGCTTAACATCATAGAAAATCTCAGTGAATCTTTCACCAGTCTGTAACCTAACAGAGAAAAGACACTTTTGCTCTTGAAGCAGAAAACAAATGATTGGCATTCCATCACCATCAGTTGCAGAAAAAACCTGGAAAGTATGAGGTAGGAAATCAGAAACAAAAAGAAGATAAATGTTTATCTTATACCATGATCACATGAGCAACCGATCACATGAGCAACCAAGAGACCTTTGTAGTATTCCTAAGTGGTGATTATCGCCAAAGAACTTTTATGTGGTCCTTGTTTGCAAACTCAAAACATCTATGTCAAGAGAGCAGCCTTACAGACTATAGCAATCAGTACTAATTTGAAATTCTCAAGTAATGCCAACAGGTTGTTTGCAAAACGTTGTAAACAAGTTTATGTCACCATTGTTGTCTGATTATAACAAAAGCAAGTCATTGAATAACATTATCACCTTAGAAGCTTGAGCAGGAGACTTTTTTCCCTGCCATATCTTGTGAAAGCAAAACTGCTTTGGGAGATCATCTGGAGAATGAGCATGATCTCTTAAGCATGCAGCCTTAGTTTCGGAATTATAAACAACTCTATCAATTCTCCAAATACAATGTTGCATCTTGCCTGCATAAACATACATATATGATAAGAGAATGAAGCATACTTACATACAAAGACATTGTTATCTATGATAAAAATGGACCTTTATTATATGATGCAACTAAAGGAATAGTTTCACTGGTCCAAATTATCTTTTCATCAAGATCATTCATGATGGATGGTTTCCCCCTTTCTTCAACAATAATTACCTGTAAAATTACAAAATAAACAACAAAATTATACTAATATCCATCTGTACAGAAATTGAAGGTCAATTGCCTTTGTCTTATCATAGATATTAGCTATCAATTTAGAAGGCAAGATACTATAACTCCACTTCGTTTGAGTAATTCAAATAGCAGCTCAGTTTTTGTGCCAGACAAGATGCAGTCCATCTAATTTTATCATTCATAGGAATCCCAACCAGCCAAAGGATGGGGCAAATGCAGAGACATGTAGCAAAAGCAACAATTGGTATTTGTTTCTTCAGGAGTCTTGGTATCATCTAGGTATTCGTATTATGATGAATAATGTACTATGGTTTTAAAGATCTGAATTCTAAACCCTTGAGTACCACTTTCTGCATATTTAGTTTTCAAAAAAAAAAAAAATGTTCACTTGATAAGGGCAAAGAATTATCAACTATAATACACTACATCATCCACTTACAACAAACAAAATATATCCAATCATGGCTAAGACTCTATAATAATGCATCGATGAGAAAGCAAGTAGAGGTAAGTAATGTTATGACACCTGATAAAAACAATAACATTTTAATTTTACTACGAAAAACAAGTGAGCAAGAACCAATCAAGCTTACTTGGGGTTCCTGTAAAGGATGCTTTAATATAAAATGAGATGCCGTAATAGACAGATCCGACTCAACACTGCAACCAGCAGAACAATGTGAACTGTAATCATACTGAGGAATAGCACAATGCTCCCGATTTATACGTGACAAATCACTAGTACTTAGTGATGGATTGGAAGTGGTAAAAGGACAGAGGCCGTCTGAAGCCCTCTGAAGTAGCAAACCAAATGGAAGTGACCAAATTGATGAGATGGAATGTGTAAGTGGGAGCCGTACCACTTCACCTGTAACATTCACCGTATGGAAATTAATACTGGAAATTAACAGGTAAATAAAATAGACATCTCAATACAAAACAGGTGTTCTACAAATAGGGAGCAATTTGAACTTCATGCAGCTTCAGAAACAGTAAGTTCATGCTCTATTCATATGATACCAAGTTGAATTCAAGCTCAATCGTTAAGCCGGAATACTAAATGAGCGACGCACTGTTGTGCATGCTTGTTTAAGCTCAATTAGGCTCGTTGCATATATAATTTTTTTCGTGCATGTTTCAATTTTACGGAAGGGATTATAAGTTCAAGTCGGTGATTCCAACGTCCTCTTATACCTCTTATGCTCATTTTTCGCCTGCGGATCTACCCAAAGAAAGATGGTTATTCCTTTCAATGCTAATAAAACATCTTCCACAGGACATACGTTTATGCTCCATATCATCTGTCCTCGGACAGATCGGCGTTTCAGATAGTCAATAATAGTTTGAAATGATGTTGGGTATACAAACGTACCGGACGGCCTGTACATCGTTAGCGTCTCAACTTGCAACACACAGAGCGTTGGCTCCGGTAGTGTCTCCATACGGCACCAGCAAGCCTGTAGAAGCAACATCTCAGATGAGCAAGAGCACGAAGAAGAATAACAAGGACCTTAGAACAGTACATGAACCTAACGAAAGAATCCAGGGGAATGATTCTAAGTCAGGCAAAACATTGAAGCCCGACCAGCTAGATACGGAAAGTTATTGATGAGAAATGAATAAGAGGCTTAGGAGAAAATGCTGCCACAATGCCCCTACTTATATCAGATTGTGTATAATAAACGGAAGACTTATGATCAACTTGCAAGTGTTAAGCCTTGAAGATAAGTACCATGACAATCGGCGAAGATGCGGTATACCTCCTATGAACTCGTGAACCTGCGCTCCATATGATCCTGCGACAAACACAGAAACTAACTGGTTACAAGAGATCATTCAGAAGGTGCAATTAAACGTATGAAACATGAAAAATATATAAAAGCAGATTCCCTAATTGATTGTAAGCAATGTGAGGAACTCCCTTTGCATGGAAACAACCGAAAAGGAAATAGAGATCGAGCAAAAGCACCGGACTTGTGGAGGGAGAGTGAGAGGGAGGGAGGCGCTCACTGATTTCCTCTGATGAAGATCTCGTGGTCGCTGGAATCGCAAGAGGCGGAGGCCGCCTCGTACTCGGACGCGTTGTTCCGATCCCTAGTGATCTCAGGACTGAAGAGAAAATAGGCATACTTTTCGTGGAGGTCCGATCGTTCGGGATTTCCGTCAATGGTTTCCACGGTGAGACCGAAGGGTTTAAACTTCCTTAGCACCGAGAGAGTGCGAACTCCAGCCGCCGCAGACATCCTTAGAGCCAGCGGCCAGGCGCCGCAAGGCGTCGAGGTTGAAAGGGAAGGACCGGGAAACGGATGAAGGGGTGAGGAAGATCGTAATTCCCGCGCTTTGGCTTTTTAGAACAGCTTGATGAACACTCGAAAGTAAGTTATCGGTCGCCGGCAATTTACTAGGAGAACCTTCGCGCTTCTCTACTCACTCACGAAAAGCCCAACGCCAGTAAGGAGCAAACAATCATTTTTGCTTAGGATGGCATGAAAAGTTGGTGTTTAGGAGGCTCCCGAACATCATGTTAACGCTTTTTTTTTTTTTTTTGTTCATCACACTTACCCGTTGGCTCTTTGATTAATTGTCTCGAGGTTGAGGTCACATTAAAAGGTGACGCATGCTTAAAGCTATGTCACAATGGTACGGTATGGGTACGGAGGTACGAGTATGGGTACGGTATTTTTTAAAATTAGGATACGGATACGGCGACTATTATATATAATTAATTCAAAAAAATAGTTATTATATATAATTAAACCATAATTATTATATATAATTAAACCACAAATAACTTAAAATCATGATTTTTTAAAATTATAATGAGACTTTTTGTGTTAAAGTAAAAAAAAAAATCAAAAAAAAATCAAAAACAAGTAAATTTTTTGAGTTATTTGTGTTATAATGATGTTTGAATCTGGATCCGACCCGAATCCAGATCCAAGCCGTACCAGATCGTACCGTCGTACCGGTACGTGGTACGCCACTTTGGTGGCGTACCACTGTGACTTAGGCTTAAAGGCTAAGCATGGCCAGGCCCAAGTGTGCCAGATATGTTTAGGTGGACTATAATTTTTTAAAATATTTATTTTATTAAATTTTATATAAAAATATAATATTTTATTATGATGAATTATAATTTATATATTATTATATATTAAAAATATATTTTTTAATTTAATCGAGTTGAGTCTGAGCCGCCCTCAGGTTTTAATAGTCAGACTGAGCCTCAGTTCAGACAGTTTCGGGTATTGGGCCGACCCGAGCCCGACTTCTTATTGGGCCGGTTCGGCCCGACGCCCAAGCTTACGCATGGAATAGTTAGTATATGATGTTGATATTGTTCAAAAACAAGTTTGCAATTATATTAGTAAGTGGGATGGTGAACACGATATTATATCTTTCGTACTTTCGAACCTAAAAAACGAACTTCAACAAATAATAAGAGAGAACGCTCTGAAGAAGAACGGTGGTGGGCATCAACTATCACGCACAAAGCTGCATATTTCATGGTGTTTTTCTATATGAACATGTGATAGATAGTTTTGTGAGGTTGTTTGCATGATTATTGAGGCAATGAATGATGTAAAGGACAGAGACGACGTTATTGTAGGTGTGATAATACATGTGTGGCCAAAAGCATATGACCACATTTGCTTGTGGCACATATTTCAAATTGCGGTGAAAAATATAAATCTTATTTTTAACTATAAATTAGGTTCAAGGAATGTTTCATGAATAGACATTAGTAACCTGTACCTATTATAGAATCACATTTCGTTGTAGAAGGTGTTTAAAGGCAAAAAAGAAGTGGGCCCTTATGTGAGACTGATTGTATTTATGCATATAGATGATTAACAACCTAGAGAATATGACAATTGAATATAAGTACATATATAGTCAAGACTTTGTGCATTTAAGTATAATCAATATAGAACAGACATAGTATTACTTAATTGAAGTACTTCTATTAAACAAAATTAAAAATCCATAAGATAGTTCAATAATACTCAAAAGTGTTGTAGAGGCTCTTTCCAACTAGCACAAGAATGCCTTCAAAATATAATGAAATTCTAATGCAAAAGTTTACAAGTTATCCCCACAAACAAGAAGAAATTAAAATCTTAAATCTAAAAATGGTGGCTCTTTTGAAGATGTTCGCTAACCCTTCGATCTTCAATGAGGCCTCCAATCTCTAACATGGATAGTTCAACATCCTTCTTGATGTGTCTTGCTTCCTTTTTGAACTGGTTGCAAGATGCACGAAAGAAGCTTAAGCTACAAAACAAGTTAGAGCACCACATGGCAGCAATACAAGGCTGTCAAGGTACAAAAATAAGACATCTTATGTATATGCATATAAGTGTGTGCTAACCGAATGTTAACGCAAAATACAATTGGCTTCTAGTGTCTTTATGTTAAAAGCATCTAAACTTAGTTAATGCTGGCTACCCACAGTCTAGATCTTTTCGATGACATTTCGTGTGTGAACCAAAAAATATGGATCTCGCTGACGTAAGTTGCTAAAACAAAAAATTAATTACAAAATCACACAACTAGGCATTAAAAATAATATGTTCAATTAAATAACAATCTAAATTAATAAAATGTATCATCATTACAAACATTAAAATACAATGTGTGTTTTATCTTTCTAAGACAATTTACATTTAAAAACTCATTATATTTACTAATTAACAAGTAGTTTTCATATAAAACTATTTTTTTTACAAAATATATCTTATTTTCCTACTAAACTATACTTTAAATTTAAACCACATAAAATATAGCAAAAAATCAACACCTAACACAAAATTGTGGGTTTTTCTCTCAAGAACATACAAAACAGCAAATAACAGTTTGTACTCTTAAACTATCTATATCTAATAAAAAACAATTATTTTCACGAAAAAAACGAGTTTAAACACAAAATAACTATGCAATCTACTAAACTACAATGGAAATTACAGTAAAAGCTGCATTAAAGGAAAAAAATAACTTGCACAATATATACCTAAAACAGGAAAATGCAATAAAGAGCAATCTAAACACTAGAATTAAGTATAAACCATAATTAAGACTAAATTTCATGCTAAAACTATATTAACTATGTAGATAACTATGTAATAGATCAAACTACTACAGAAATTGCAGTAAACATGCAGGGAAAGCCAAAGTTATAAAATTAGAGTTAGCTATTCTAAATTAATTCTATTATAGCTTGTAGGCCTGTAACTTAGTTGGTAATTCTACACTCACCAACTTCTCTAAACTTGGCAAACTACAATAATATTAAACCAAATCTGATAGTAGTAACAAACAACCAACACAAATAAAACCTTCTATAGCAAAAAACTGAGACTGTAACTAAAACAAATATCAATCAATGAAAGCAAATCCCTACAACAACAATTATGTTTATCCAATACTATGCCTGTTGCTAGCTATACAAACATAAGCTATCAAATGTAACGTTAAACTAGAAAACCATTGAGGTTACTAGATAAAAACCTAACCTATAATTCTGCTGCAGAAACTTCACTAAAATAACATGTGAATATACTTATGAGTGAAGGAAAATATAAACTACACTTTTAGGTAACTAACATGCACAATCTAAAAATAAAAATCTAAATATTTTTAATTAAGGCAGCCTAGCTGGGCGTGCCATTCAAACATGGTTTGAAGAGTGAAACCAGAAACTTTTCTGGTTAGAGGAGAGGGAACAGCCATAAATCGCATCCCCCTCTCCCTCTCATTTAATCTTTGGGAACCAAATGAGCTGGTTAGAAATCAACTGTTTCCAGCCGACATAAAATTCTTGAAAGTGAAGAAAAGAGACAAGTCTGCCCCCTTTGCTTGTTCCTCAAGATAAACTAGAAGAACAAGCCAACAACAACAAGAAAATCGATTGGTAAGGGAAGAGGTGCCCCTTGCATGCAAGGATACCTTCTTCCCCATGCCACAATCAAGAGAATTTGTCTCTTAATTTCACCCATTTCCAATAAATATGTGCAAGTCCCAGCACCAACTCATCATGACATGGTGGCTATAAAAGCAGACCCTTGCTAACCAACAGGGGGATCCCTTCTACCAGCCAGCAACTACCTCACTCTAGCTGAAACAGTCACCAAGGAGGAGTCGTCCAGCTCTAGGCGTGTAGGCGTGATCTCCTCCAGCCAATTTCTCCTGTCACGTCCCACCAAGGTAGGTGTCTTCAAGGTAAACTGGTTCAGGCGTCCTACAGCTAGTCCAGCTTGCACGTCGCCTAGCTGAGCTCCTGCCCAAGGCGTCACCTGCCCAAGGCATCACTTGCTTGACATCTACCTGCTCCCTGCGTTGAAGCCAAGTCCAGCAGCAGCTCTTGCTTGATTCCAGTCGCGGTTCGAGTAAGCCCCAGCCAAGGTGAGTTAGAATATTTCAAGTCCAACGCCAGCCCAGCGTCCCTGTTCTACCTTGTTCTAGGCACAACTCCAGCTCGTGTTCGCCTCAATCCTCCCATCGACTCAGGTCAGTCTTCTCCTCACCCTGCATATTATTTCAATAGATTGAAATGCATGGCTAATCACTCAACAAAAAGAAAAGGAATTGGTCTTGCTGAGCAGCCGTTGAGAGGCTGGCTGCCAGCATGACTGAACCACCTTCACCATGGCCTGACTCGCAGCAGTCATGGTGAGGTTGTCACCATCCTACACTTGTCCCTTCGCTCACCAACGCCCAAGTCAATGGCCATATTTCTGCTATTTTGCAATAATCAACTAGGTGGACCACTAACTTGCCAAATTTATGGGGGCTTGACGCCACAAACCAGAGCCTAACCTGCCTCACGAGCTGGGTTTTTGATAAGCCGTCTCACCAAAGTCGGCAGCTTATAGTGATCTAATCTTAGTCTAATCATGAGTTGGTGATTTGGTTAAGCTGGCTTCAAAATCGGCTAGGAATGGCCACACGTCACTTGGCCATTCTCACTTCATGCCTTGCAGCAATTTTACTTGACTCATGCACTTCGAAATGGACTGCACAAAGTCAATATATTCCCAATCAAAGCCGATTCAATTCGCCTGAATAGATAGCTTCATTCGCTGTCCTAAAAAAAACATCCTTGGTGCATTTCTCTTTTATTATAGTCACTTATAAGATCTACGGTCATAAAGGAAAAGAGAGGGCAGACACTATTCCCAAACATGAAGAGTTATCTAAAACTAAAAAATCTTCTCTAGATAAGGAAGATACCGTTTCCAATATCATCTTCTGTAATCTTGCCAAAATATGTCATAATCGAGTGAATCTAGGTTCTAAAATCAAGGATCTAAAATGTGTAAAATGATTATAAATAGTTATACTCTGTCTAGTGGCTATGTACAAAAATAAAGAGAGAGTCTTCATTGTGGACGTAGGCTGCTTTTCAGCTGAACCACGTTACATCTTGTGTCTTCTTCTTTCTCTTTAGATTGTGTGCTCTTTTTATTAACTTGGTATCAGAGCTAAAGACTCACTAGTCATGTCGGCATCGTCTTCTTCTAGTGTTCCCGAACTGCTTCTGCTGCACTAGGTACACAATGGAATGCTTTCTCAAGTCTGGTTTCAGTTAAGCTTGATTGATCAAATTATCTTCTCTGGTGTTCTCAAATTAAAAGTGTTATGAATAGTCAAAATTTGATCAAATATGTTAATGGGAAGTGTCATTTTTCTAAATTTCTTGATGAAGCACACTCACACAAGAAAATCTTGCTTACGATTTATGGTATCATGAAGACCAACTTGCATTAAGTTGGATCAAAGTCACTGTGACTCAACCAGTTATGTCACAACTGGTTCGTGTTGGCACAGCTAGGGATGCTTGGCGCATCCTTGAAAAACAATATGCCTCGCAAAATAATCTTTGTATTATTCAATTAAAAAGAGAACTATAAAACATCAAGAAAGGAGGAAGATCTATGATTGATTACCTTCAACACATTAGTTTTTTAATGATTCTCTTTGCATTGTGCAAACACTTTGTTTCAGATACAGATATTGTTCTCTATACTTTGAATGGGATGAGTTCTGAATATGAGTCTTTCATTACCACGGTTACTGCTTTTAAAGATCTGCCTTCATGGTCTGAATTATATGATATGCTAATCACTCAAGAGCAGCTTTTTGGAATGTTTTCCTCACCCCCAACTAGCCCAAGTTGAAGCCACAACCACTGCCTTTATTGCAGAGCAGGGACATGGGGGTGGTAGCTATAATGGTGGCAGGGGTAGAGGCTGTAATGGATGAAGAGGAAACTATGGTAGAAATAATAATAATAACAAGTTCAGCCAAGGAGTGACTTGTCAATATTGTGGAAGAAGACAGTGCTATGATATTTCAAAGGTGTTCATGGCCATGGCACTCAACATAGGAAAATTTGATAATGCATCTAACAATCTAGAAATTGCCTACAATACTGAAGATTCAGCATGGTATCCAAACACAAGTGCCTCCCACCATGTGACGAACTCAAATCAAAATATGCAAGGTAGAGTCCCTTATCATGGACCTAATTCTATTATTGTTTGTAATAGTAGTAAGATGCTAATTAAAAATATAGGAAACATGTCCCTACCTAGCAAAACATCATTTTTTATTTTGAAAAAAGTGTTGCATGATCCTTAGGCACACAAAAATCCTATGCCAGTAGCAAGGTTTGCCAAAAACAATCGATGCTCTATTGAATTTTCCTTTAATGGCTTTATTGTTAAGAATATGCAGATAGACAAGATACTTTAACTTCACATAGGGCCAATTGAGAAATGAGGACTTTATAGCTTTATAGGTAGATGAGAGAGACAAAGGACTCTAAAGGCAATCTAGAGAGAAAGGAGTGTAAAGACAATCCAACCAACATTGAAGATGATGGTCAATTAAAGACTACTAATTCTTTAGTTTCACATAATTCTTGCTTAGATTTTCAATTATGGCATTTGAGTCTAGGACATGCTCACTTTTAGTTATTGAACTCCTTGAAAGCTGCTGGTTTGATTTCTGTTGAAGACAAATATAAATTGGACTTTTGTTCTTCATGTGTGCTTGGAAAAGTGCATAAAATTTCTTTTTCTAAGGCTGAATTTCATGCGACTAAACCACTTGAAGTGTTACATGTTGATCTTTAGGGGCCAACACCATGTGTTTCACGAGAATGGTACATGTATTATTTTTTAATAATTGACGACTATTCTTGCTTCTCATGGATCATTCCCTTATCCAAGAAAAGTGATATGTTTCCATGTTTTAAAATGCTCACTTTAAGGTTATTGAACTCCTTGAAATTGGACTTTTGTTCTTCATGTGTGCTTGGAAAAGTGCATAAAATTTCTTTTTCTAAGGCTGAATTTCATGACTAAACCACTTGAAGTGTTACATGTTGATCTTTAGGGGCCAACACCATGTGTTTCACGAGAATGGTACATGTATTATTTTTTAATAATTGACGACTATTCTTGCTTCTCATGGATCTTTCCCTTATCCAAGAAATGTGATACGTTTCCATGTTTTAAAACTTCCTGAAGCATAGTTGAGCGTCAACTTGAGAAAAAAATTAAAAATTTTCATTGAGATGGAGGAGGGGAATTCAGGAGCAAAGAATTTACCACATTTCTTGAAAACCAAGGTATTCGTCGACGAATAACATGTCCTTATACATCCTAGCAGAATGAGATAGTAGAAAGAAAACATAGACATTTGGTGGAAATGAGACTTACCATAATCATTCATGCCAATAAGCTACAAAAATTCTAGTTTGATGCATTTAAAATGGTTGTTCATCTTATTAACAGGTTGCTTATTGTAGACTTGCAAATGACGCCGTGTGAGAAGCTCTTGCATGAAGTTCCCAAATATAATTACATAAGAACCTTTGGATGTACCATATATCCTTTGAATGGCCCTAGACATGCTTCAGACTTAGAACCCAAAGCTCAAGCTTGCGTCTTCATTGGCTATGGAAGCTGCCATAAAAGTTGTTACAATCCAGTTTTCAATCATGTCATCATATTTTGACATGTTATATTTGATAAAGAAAATTTTCTATACTCTCATTGTGGTTCCTCCATTATGCCTCAAAACATTTCAAGTTGGCTAAAGTCGTCTAGTTTGGAGTGCATTAAACTTAGACCGATTGACGAGTCTAAAATGAGTTTGCCCCTTATTGAGTTTCCGTGACTCATTCCTAGCCAACCAGGTCAATACCATATTCCTCAAAATTCCCTAGTTGTTCAAACTGATCCTAATCCCTCCAAGTCTCCTTCAAAAGATGAACCTAACAACCAGTTAGTCGAGCCCACTAGATCCCATCACATGGTAACGAGGTCCCAAGATGGGACTCATCAACCTAGAGTCTTCACCCACTTGACCCAAACCATTCCTGAAACTGAACCTACCTCTCTAGAAGAGGCTCAACAGAATCACAACTGGGTAAACAATATGAAAAGTGAGATGGATGCTCTCTACAAAAATGAAACATGGGATCTTGTGCCAAGGCAATCTCACTTTAATGTCATTGGATGTAGATGGTTCTCCAAAATCAAGCGACACTTTGATGGACTGTGACAAGATCCAAGGTCAGATTAGTGGCCAAATGATATAATCAAAGAGAAAGAGTGGGTTATTTTGATACTTTCAGTCTGGTTGTTAAACCGAATACTATTCGACTTGTCTTGTCTATTTCCTTCAGTCATGGATGGTGCATTCGACAACTCGATGTCAACAATGCATTCCTTCATGAGACATTGAAAGAAGAAGTCTTTATGATTCAACCTCTAGGGTTTGAAGATTCAAAATTTCCTAATCATGTCTACAGACTCAAAAAATTTCTTTATGAACTCAAACAAGCTCCCCAAGCATGGTTCGAGAGCTTCAAGGAGTTTCTTATTAGTTAAGGATTTCATGAATCACAATCTGACTCATCACTATTTATCTGTGATTTTGGTTCTACCATTGTTTATTTCTTGATCTATGACAATGACATTATTTTGACTGGTAGCTCCAAGATAGAGATACAATTTTTTTCAGAAAAGCTTGGACAACCTTCTCCCTCAAGGACTTAGGGCAAATCCACTACTTCCTTGTAATCAAGGTACACTTTGACAAAGACCATCTTGTTCTTTAAAAAAAAAAACATGTCATTGACAAACGTAAAGATGTCGTTACCCCTGCTTTTCCCAACTTACCTCTCTCACGACATGAAGGGAAAAGACTTGTGGACGCTACTCTTTACAGGAGCATTGTCGGAGCCTTGCAGTATGTCACACTCACTCAACCTGATATTGCTTTTGCTGTTAATAAAACATGTCAATTTATGCATGATCCTACAAATTGGATGATATTTTTGACCGAAGCATTGAGTTCGTCACATCGAAAGAACAGTTGGTTGATATCTTGACCAAAGCATTGTCTGGACCACAATTTACTTATCTAAGGAACAAGCTCACAATCTTGTTGATGCCAAGATGAGTTTGTGGGGGAATGATAAGATCTATGGTTATAAAGGAAAAGATATGGTAGACACTATTTCCAAACATGAAGAGTTATCTAAAACTGAAAAATCTTCTCTAGATAAGGAAGATATCGTTTCCAACATCATCTCCTGTAATTTTGCCAAAATCTGTCATAATCGTGTGAATCTAGATCCTAAAATCAAGGATCTCAAATGTGTAAAATGATTATAAATACATGTACTCTCTCTAGTGGCTACGTACAAAAATAAAGAGAGAGTCTTCATTGTGGACGTAGGTTGCTTTTCAGCTGAACCACGTTGCACCTTATGTCATCTTCTTTCTCCTTAGATTGTGTGCTCATTTTATTAATTGTCACTAAAATGTTATGGCATTACGTTTGATGCTTACAAGCATAACATTGCTGGAAATGGTGGATGTTCTATATAATACTTCATGTAAATGGTGGATGAAAATGGCCAACGCGTGTGCGGTGGGAGGGTATTTTCTCAACTTAAAAGCTGGAAATGATGTCTAGCTAGGTCACCATGATAGATGTTAAAAGCATATGATGCATGCATTCCTGCAATCCTCACAACTTATCTAAACCAAATCTCTGTTTTGAAAACCAGAAAATAGTATTTTTAAAAACAATTTATCTCGTTAACAAAAATATGATTTTCAAAAGGTCCTATTTGTATGAAATCGTGAAGAGAAGACTACCATGCATAGGAGAAAACATGCCTCATTCGTCTATGTGTTGAATGGTTTGAATGATGTATGCAAAGAGAGAAAGTTGAGTGTAAGTATGTATGATTTTCTTACTCCTTGGATGAGCGGCGAATCAGATTCCATGATCTCATCAAATCGATTCCACCAAGAATCAGATCCACTGAAGCTATGAGTGTGGTCCATCTTATAAATGGAACATATCAATCAAAATGAACTTGTCTCAACCCATTCATGTCTAAAATTTATGAAATCCCCATGATTTTGAAGATTAGCAATCAACAAAATGCCTAATCTAGTTGGTTTCTAAAAAGAAATTCCTAGATCCAAAACAAGGGATTTGGTCAAGTCCAAAACCATAAAAGAAATCCAATTTTCACCAAATCCATTTGGAACTACGTATTTCTAGAAATGAAACCATTTCCAAAAATCAATACATATATTCAAATATCATGCTCTTTCTAAAATCAATACTCAAAGATGCTTCAGCCTAGAGGAATTTACAAAACAAGAGATTCCTACTCAAAGAGAAAATTTCTCCAAGCTTATTCCTCAAATTTTTCACATGAACTTATTTTGCCTACGATCTAGTAAAAAATGAGTTGAAATTAACGTATCAAATGAATCTTGCATTTCTAAAGAAAAAATTTTGAAACCAAAGCTCATGGACATTATCACCAAAAGCCTCCTCTACATCAAGATATGCCTTAGAATTTGAGCTCATTTTGAGGGACTTAACCTAGGGTTTCATCTTGACCATGCATGAATCTAGGGTTTTAGATGAGGCTTTGAGAATTCCTTTCAAAAACATTATTTTAAATGTGTGTGTTCATTAGGAATTAGAACAAATTAAGGGTTTCATGTGCCTAGACAACTGTCAAGGACATGGTACTAAGCATATTCGACAAAATCCGTAGGTAAATGGTGTTGTGTGCATAGGGCTAGATCAAATCTTAGTGAATATGCATGCCTAAGTCTCAATAATATACAGCAAAACAGAAACTATATGTGTGCATAAGAATTTAAGTATTAAAATGGAATAAAGAACAAAACGAAGAGGGAGCGTACCTGACCTCCATGTGCCCTATAGACATTAAAAGATAAATCTATTCTAAGAGCATAAAGCAAACTTGCCTAGGCGCAGGAATATAAAACAAAAGTAAACTATATTAGAGCAGAATGGAAAATAACACTAAACATACTAGGGAAGTGGAAAATTACCAAGGCATCCTGCTAACAAAACAAGAAGGAAAAGAGAGAAAAAAAGTCAAGGAAAATACCTAACCCTGGACAACCCTGACTGACACGCACCATCTTCCTAAGCACGAGGTGGCTACACAGGCATTGAGCTTTGGGAAGACTTGGTTTATTACTACCGTGACTTGAACCAAGAACCTAACTCAAACCTGGGACCTTAAAACTTTGATTTTCACAAGGCTAAAAATTATAAGCATCTAAGTGGAATTACGCGAAGGGCCAACTTAACCTTGAAAACTATCTGTGGAGAGGGGGCAATCACTTTTTATAGTACTCTAGTGGGGGTCGACCCCTTCAAGACTTGATGCATGGGACTAAAGGTTGGTGGTCAGAAATTGTCCCTCACATCAAGCTATAGGTTAGACTAACAAAGCTCATAAAATGTCATGTATTGAACCTAGGTTTCGATCATATTTTGGAGATATCATGTTCCTTTCCCAGCAAAAAAAAAAAAAAAACAGCAAGACATCGATCTTGGAGAGTTACTAAGGATCTCTGGATGGAAAAACTCATTCCACCTGTAAGGAGACAGAGAAAATGAGAACATGTGGTGCAGACACCTTACTGTATGAAGTATGCCATTCACATGTGGCACCAAAATGAGAGGTGTCCAGGTTTAATGAACTTGGATCACAGATCTGCATCATCATCAGAGAGGTCTAGGGTGAGATCTGAATCAAAAGAAAGTTCTAAAAAATGGATCCTGGATTCAATAGAGGATTTGGATCAAAGACTCAGATCAAAGGTTCAAATTCAAACAAAGTACATATCATAAATCTAGAATTGTGATTAGAAGATCTGGATTTTAGTTTTTGAGGTCTAAATATGAAGCAGTTACGTGTATGCATCATATATCATAAGTTTGTGCAGAAAATAGGATGCATGAAATGAACTACTAAAGTGTCTTATGTGAGGCGCAAAAGTGGAATTTTTTACCAAATACAAGATTTTCAGGATTTGTACTTATGAATATAGGATCAAGTTTAATACAAACACACATCCATCGAAAATTCAATTTGGAACTCAACATTCAAAATCAGTTCAAAATGAAGTGAATTTAAAGTCCTGATCAAAGTAGTTCAATTTACCAATGAACTGAAATAAACTAAACTTGAAGTGAATGAACTGCGATCCAACTAAAGGAGAGTAGAGTTGAATCATGGCAGGTCTATCTCTAGTGCGAACTGGTTCACTCCAGTTCAGTGGAGTTTATTTTCAGTTTGAGCTCGAGATCTGCACTAGAAGTTAGTTAGAACTAAATTGAACTGAATCTAAACTTCAAGAGAAGTAGATCTAACAGTAATGCACTTGATCCTACCTCGACTTGAGCTGTCATGGCTTGGTCAAGGCTAGGTGCAGCTCAAATCTAGTTTACGCAGGAGAGGGATAACTTAATGAATGCATGCACTAAGCTAGAGCTGATATTCTGGGTTAAGTTGAGCTGGTCCAAGTTGATCCTATTAGGATGAGCTCATTATAGCCAAGTTCTAGATTCAGAACGTTAGGAGATCTAAATTTTATCAGGTGGATGTTTGGTGAGTTAACGTTAGTTGGGTGCAAGATGGGTGAGCTAACCCTAACCACTCATGGGGTCTTGTGGAACTAGAGTTTTTTGTATCTAGACTTGTTTTAGGCAGTTCTCAGGGTTCTAAGGTTTCTCTAGAGTTTAAGGGTGAAGAGGTCATTGGGCCACCTGGTGGGATCTACCGGTCCTGATTCCTAAATGTATGTCGCCCAGGTGAGGTTAAACTTGGGCATCGGGCCGGGTCGGGCTGGCCAGATAACGAGTTGAGCCCGAGCCCAGCCTGACTCAGAAAACCCGATCCCGGCCCGATTCAATTTTAAAATACATTTCTAAACATAAAATAATATATAAATATAATTAATTGTAATAAAATATTATAAATATATATAAATTAATAAAAAATTTAAAAAACCAATTGTCGGACATGAATCAGGCTTATTATGCCCACCTGGGCCAGCCCAACAAATTATCGGGCCGACCCGGGTCCCTTTTTCCCAAGCCCGGGCCCAGGCAAGAGTCAGGCCAGGTATCGGGTACCCCGCGGCGGCCCGGCCCGGTGCCCAGTTGAGGTAGGTTTAATCAGTTTTAGGTAGAAAGACCACCGCATTTTGGAACATGTTAAAAAATAGAAGGACATGTCATCTAGATGAGTGGTAAAATTAGTATTTGGTTAAGTGACAAAATTAGGGGTATTTGCACTTATATAACGTCAGCCTTGGCACGACACAATAGCGCATTTGTAGAAACCAATAAATGATTAAGGGCATTTAAGGAACTGAACAAAACATTATTATGTCAACGATGAAAGGACATTTTCTGAAATTTAAGCGATGAAGACATCCATGTGAACACCCAAACATTAAACTTAATGGTTGAATCGAGCAATGACAGTGTCTTCTTTCTTCTTCAATAAAAATTCATCCTCGAGACTTCCATGTTCCACCATTACCACGCTTCTGCCGCATTATTTTAGGGAGTTGACATTTTTGTTAAGGTGGCCATTAGGATTGTGTGCATAGTTGAATGCCACAACCTTATTCCTAAAGTCACGCCATGACTAAGATTATTACATTTCCATTTTCAATACACACAAAATAGTATATAATTGATTTATATAAGTGTGTATTTTCTGACCCCCTTCCAGGTCTAGTGAATAGTACTGGTTTATATTTTTGTGAAGGGCACACCTTTTCATGAAGATGACTGGCTTCATACCTTTGCTTTGGGAGGAATCATTATTGTTTTGTTTTTTCCTTTTGCTGCATTCCTGCAAGCAAATCAATTCTTCATCCATACGCAGACCAATTTTAATCGCCTCATTCAAGCTTGTTGGTGTACTTCCCATCACTATAATCCACAGTTCACGACAGATCATCAGACAAATTTATTTGCTTTAGCCAAATTAGTGGGATAGGTACATAGACAATATCCTTCGAGATGTTAGAATCTCAAAATATGATCCTATTAGACTTCCTCCATTCTGGGCTAGATTAAGGAACTTCTGCATTTTCTTCTTCTGTACATGTTTAGGGATGTAAATAGCCACAAAAATCTCCTTAGACTCCTTCCAAGTAACCATGAAACCTACCAATTGTATCTCCTTAAGTGTACTCCACCAATTCTTTGCATCCCCAACTGGCATATATGGCCAAATTTGGTTTTCCGGTTGTCAAGCATGTTAGACATCAGAAAGGCTTTCTCAATCCTCTTCAACCATTCTTTAGCCTTGTCATCCCCACCTTGACCAATGAAATTGGGTGGATCATACTCATTAGATGTTTATACTATGTGTGTGGTATTGGTGGTGCTGATGGGGGAGGCATTGTGGTCTGGGCTGGGGTAGTTTGTGGATCATTGTTCTATACTGACCCAATAAGTGTATGCAAGGCATTCGAGAAAATAGCGCGGTCAAATGAGTTGTCAGTCCTATCTGCCCTCTCTTACTCGAGTGGCACTCATCTTTGCCAACTTCTGCTTAGTTCCTTAACAAGCGCAACATGTCATGTCTACTACGTCAGTGCCAATTCTATAATTATATATCCACACCTATATCAGTTTTCTCCCACACAACTAAACATCAATAATAGTTAAACACATCTATGAATGTAACAAATTTCCAATAAATCAACTTATTATCAAAGTGAAAGACATGCATGCATGATTAGGACTGATCCATTGTAGAGTAAGAGTTGCTCTAATACCAAAGGATGAGTTGCAATCCACCAAACTAGGAGCCTGAACCCAATATGGGAGTGGGTTATAGTGGTATCAGAGCTGGTTCAACATGTGCCCCAAGAATCCTACACATGTAAATTTGTGTGTCTTAAGGGGGTGGATTATAGTGCCTCACTAGGAGAAGCTTACATACTTAATAATGCAGTTGCTAAGCAATTAGTTTTCTAGGTTTCTAGCCTTTTGGAGCTAAACCAAAGCTGCTAGGAGTGGGTTGGTATCCACCACACCAGAAGCCTGAGCCTAGTGTGAGAATGGCTGGTTCTTACAATGTTATCAAAATGATCCTCATGTGAAAAATCTAGTTCATTATAGTGACTTTTGTACATGCGCACATCGATTGTAACACTTTTTCTCACATGTGTCAAAGTAATTGTTGGCATGTTCTTGCATGCAAAAATATACGCAAACACTTTCATCTTCAACCACAACCGTGTCATCTACATACTTTTCAATCACCAATCTTTTGTGTTCTCATTGCAAATCTTTGCAGGTGCATTTAACAAGCCATAATTAACCTAAACATGATATGTTGTCATGTATCAAAATTTCAACGTACATTAATTGATATACAAAAATGTCAACACGAGTTACACATGATGTCTAAATTATACTATGTTTAGATATGGTGTTCAAGTACAATATGAGAGAGAATTACAAATGCACTGACATGTGGGTGCAAGAACTTGTTGTGTCTTTCATTGACCACTGTTATGAGCAATCAACATTTGTTCCACTAAATTTTCATTCATAACAGTGCAATTAACTTTTCACCATTCAAATTTCCTATATTATTGAATCAGAATAAAATAAATTGCATGCACTAGATTGTAACAGAATAAGAACCCGTTGTCATGCATAAGGCCAATACATTGCGTACTTTCTCATTTTTACTTATAGGAATATGTACAGGTCATCAAATATAAAACCCAAGGGATTGAAATTCTAATCACTTTGATTTCCCTACTGGTTAGATGCTTCCTTTATTGGACCGGTTTGGGTGAAAGGAAAAAGTAATGCCATTTGACAAATACCTGTCCAAATAAAAACAAAAGAAGATTTCCTAAAACAAGTGGTGCAAGTGTGAAAGTTGGTGAGGTCTTATGCAGAACACACATTTTGTTAAGAAAATTTAACAATGGAATTTTTTATCACAAGCTGACAACTTCAGTCTGTGCGGCACGACAAGTACCTTATGTCGTCAACCTTAAAACAATCGAAAGGGCACAAAGATCATTTGAAAAACAAAGTTTATAAAGAATAGAAAATGTGAATACAGAAAACTCACAATGTATTTCTCTTGGAAAGCTTGTACATCATGAGAGAGATAAGAAAGGAGAATAATCTCAACTTGCTTACATAGGGTTGGCCGAAGCCGCTTACAATATTCCTACCGACCACCCAAAACAAGGAATCCCATTACATACACTTGGGACCAGATTGGTGGGTGTTCCGTTGCAAGCAAACATAAACCAAAGACTTAACATAAACAAAGGAAGTACATAACAAAGCAAATGACTATATAGGCTTTAGACACACGGGAATAGGCTCCCCCCTTCAAATCATGTACCATCCTCAGCACCAGCTGCTTGGTGGTAGGCTCTAACCTCCAGTAGGTAGCGCTGCTTGATGCGGAATGCATACTCCCAGGTTGAGTTCTACTCGCCTATCCACTTCACTTGGTACTTCTTCGGCTTGCCTAGATAGTTTGTTTTGTGACAAAGAATCTACTCCATTTGTTGGTCTGCTTTTCGCTTGATCAGTGGGGCTTGCTGCACGATTGGGTCTCGTTTTGGGATGCTCCTACTGGGATCTTCATCATCAAAATAGAAGGGCTTCAGGTTACAAACGTGGAACACTGAAGGTGGCATACTTCAAAAATCTATCCACAACCACAAGGATGGAGCAGAAGCCATCAACTTTGGGCAAAATGACGATAAAGTCCATAGAAAGGCATTCCCATGGTCATTTTGGAATAGAAAAAGACTCCAAAAGGCTCAAAGTCTTCTGGTTCGTCCGTTTGTCTTGTTGAAAAAATAAGCAAGTCTTCACATATGCCTCAACATTGTCTTGCATTTGTGGCTAATAGTAGCCACGTTCAAGGAGTGCCAATGTCCGCTCTTGGCTAGGATGGCCTGCGCACAACACGTCATGTCACTCCTTCAGCAACTACCGCCTAAGGCTGCCCTACTTAGGCATGAACACATGTACGCCCTTTGTTATCAAAAGTCCATCACGCAGCCTGAATCGTCGTTGTCTTCCCTGCCTTAGGTGTCGTGACCAAATGCTTGGCCATAGAGTCCTGCTTCATGCCTTCTCAAATCCGCCCGAGAGGAGCACCTTCAGGCAGTGATTCTGATGTCTCCATTCGAGTAGCTGCTAGCTCTGCCTTCCGACTTAGCACGTCGGCTACGACGTTAGTCCTTTCTGCCTTGTACTCCAAGGCAAAGTCAAATTCCACAATGAACTCCTAACATCGGGCTTGCTTCGAGGTCAACTTCTTTTGGGTCTTGAAGTAGCTTGGGGCTACATTATCTGTTTTCATTACAACGTGAGTTTCCAACAAGTAATGCCTCCATGTGCGAAGGCAATGGATAATTATTGTCATTTCTCTTTCATGCACGGAGTAGCGCCAGTCCATGTCTTTAAACTTCTTATTTTCATAGGCAACTGGGTAACTGATAGGATCTAACCTCGGAGTCGATCAACGCCCAATCCAGACTGCCAAACCTATCCCCAAGATCACTTGAGACAGCCTAAGCTAATCCTAGAACAGATTAAATACAAAGACACTACCCAGCTGGACAGGACCCCGGCGCAAAACCCAATAGGACAATTGGTACAAGTGAGGTTACCCAAATCCAAAGCTGAGCCTACTACAAAAACTAGAAGATGTGAGGCCAGTACAAGTGTGCGTGATACATCAAATGCACTCACAAACCATAAAAAACCATGTCTAATCGTGCAAACCACACCCACCTATGGGAGGCTAGTTGTCTTGTGGCCGTGTCTTGGGCATGGAGCCTCCGAGGGGTCACCAAGAGCAACGGTGGTCGTAGCCGGGCTAAAAGAAAATGCGAAAGCAAAGAACTACCACCTTGTGTCTAAAGAAAGTCTAGAGTGGTTACCGGCCAAGTCAAGCTTGGCTTATATTCAGCAATGAAGAGCCCGGGGTGAATGCCAACCCTCGGGTAATGCAACAACGTGAATGAGAAGACCAAGTTGGAAGAAGATCCGCCGATTGAGGCTGATGATGGAAGGTGCCTCGGGACGCCGGTGATCTCCAAATCCTCCAAGGATGTAGCAACTCACTCCAATGAAACCGAGAGGTGTCGTGCAGATTACAGCCCCCTGCTGCTATGGAACTCTAGGTAGAAGCCGGGAATGAATGTCGGAAGTGATGAAGAACTCAGCCTGCCTGGATGATCGCAGAAACTAGGATGATGGTTGCCGATGGAGCCCTTCCAACCACGAGAGTGACCAAGGCTGCATGGGTGTATGTGGCCTGCCTTGGTGTGCTAGGGCTGTGGTTGCCTAGGTGATGGACCGGATGGGTTTAGGTGAACTCGGGTAGACTAGGTGTAGGTGGGTTATCCTAAGACTAAGCTCGGTAAAGAGTGGCTAGGCTTGGGTTAGGTGGGACCAAGTCTAGTCAAAATGACTAAGCTTGACCGGGTACACCTAGAGCAAATGTAGGGGACCAAATGTGAAATTGGGAATGGGACATGAAAATGGAAGTGGGAAATGGCGTGAGGGAATGGTTGACTAAGGTTAGAAGACCAAATGTGTGCAATCTAAGGAAGAACAAATATAGGGAAGGGAGTTAAATGTGAACTCCTACTTTTAAGGAAGGGTAAGTTTAGGACACTTGAACTAAAGTGGAAATGGAAATGGGCTCAAATGAGGATGGGGCTAGAGTGGGGGACGTGTGAGATATGCTTGGCTCAAATGTAGGGACGATAGGCTAGGGGAAAAAGTGTTCCAAATGTTGGGGCTTAGGTGGCTGGATCATCTTCCACAAATGTAGGAAGGGAGGCTAAGGTTCTACCACAAATGTAGGTGACGGCTTGACCAACTGGGAGCTAATGTAGGAGGAAAGAAAGGGGAAAGGAGTGTGAACGGGTTGGGCGGAGGCCAAATGGTGACTAGGGTCAATTCTATTCCTAAAATGTAGGTCACTATACTGGTGGACCTTCAAATGTGGGTGAGGTGTCCTAGGAATCCCACCAAATGTGGAAGGAGAGATCGAACTCAATCAAGGTAGATCTCTCTTTCTCTCGATTTTTGCCACGTGGCCAAGATATAGGATGGAGAATGCGAGATGCCAAAATGGAAATCCACTTACCTCAAATGTAGGAATGACCACTCAAATGTCCCAAATGTGCACCGGCAGCTAGGAGGAGAAACCCTAGTCGATCTTCCCTTAGCCGCATGATTTCCCAAAGGTGCCCACGCCAAAAGTGGAAGATCTTTTTCTGGACCAAGGTAGACCTTATTCTCTGGTCGGAGCACACCAAATGTCACCGGAAAAGAGCAGCGGTCGCCGAAATTTCAGAATTCCGGTGAGCACTAGAACTTCACCATTTCAACTCCAAATCGCACCAAACTTGGCCGTTTTCCTTTTTTTTTTGGGGGCGATGATTCTATCAATCTTTTTCTTCTTTTTCCACGCCCAAATCACTGTTTTTTTTATCACTTTTCTTGTTGATTCCCGGCTGGAATAACAGGTCTAAGCCAAGGCTTAAACCTACGGATTTTGAAGGGAAATCGCTGGTGGAAAATGCTTCAAACTTGTAAGGAAGAACAAGAGTCCTCCACGGGTCCTTTGTGACTTGTAAGAAGAACTTTAAACCAAGTTTCTACCATGGAATTGCAGTCCTCTCTCTAGGGATTTCACCTAGGGAAAGAGCCCAATAACAAGGCCGAAACTTTGCCTAAAACTACTCCAATGGGTTGCACAATCTCACCATGAAGGGTCAAGCACTAACCTTTAGGTTTCAACCAATGTCTACGCCATAATCCCTCTTGTTGGCAAGTTGGACGTAGCCTTCCAAATGACGGGCTGGCCTCTAACCTTTGTTTGTGGAGGGACGGAGGTTGCACCTTTGCACGATGTGTGATGAAATGGGGAAAACCGTGGGCAAGGAGACCGCTTTGCACCGGAGCACTTGGAGATCTTCAAGCTGCCAATCCTTGGGCGAGTGGATGAGAAGAGAAGAAGAGATTAAGGCAAAGAGAGAAGAATACCCTCGGTTTTGTGAAGAATAGGTTAAAATCGGCAATGGCTGTCGGTTTCACCGAAGGAAAACGAGGAAGAAAAGAGAGGCGCCGTGGGGAAGAAGGTGTGCAAGGAGAGAGGAGAGAACCGTGAGGAGAGAAAGAGGAATTCCACAAATGAATCAAAATCTTCCAAATTGCATACGAAATCAACTAATTACAAAGTTTATATAGTCATGGATCTACACGGTTCTTAAACAAGTGAGCCAATCCACACTTCAATCCAATTGCAAAAGTAAATATCCGCATAAGCAAAAGTGCTTAATCAAATCGTGCATAATCAAATCAACCTCCCCTGCCCACGTGAATTGGGTGTTGGTTTGGTCTACTAACCTACCTATGTTCAACCTAGACCGGCCCTAAGCGCTTGGGTCAAGACTCAACACCTAGGCGGACTTGATCTAAACTGAGGTTAGTCCATCTCTTTGGTCTTTGCTTGACGAAGCCTCGCCCAAGTATTGGTAATCCATTCCAATTCCTTGTCTTAGAGCCGTTGCAAACATGGGTCAAACTCCAAGATCTGGATTAACCTCCTTTTGGTTGATAAGGCATTGATCTGCACCACCCTCTCCACCCTCTTGACCCAAACATGGGTCAATAATGCCTTGGTTGGCCTTAAATTGTTGCAAGGCGGGCTGCCCCACCCACGATGGCTACTCTCGACCACATCCTCAGCCAGCCCTGGCATGGTCCTAGGTTGGACCGTATCAGTAGCCTTCCTATATCAACACTCCGCCAATGGCAAAATCCAAAGCATTAGTGTGAACTTCAAATTTCTTGGTGTGGTTGAATAACCTGAGAACTGACTCCTACGTCAGGGCACTCTTCAATCGATCAAAGGTGTCTCCTACAAGCTTTGCCCTATCTCAAGTTCGGTTCTTCTTCAATAAATCACTGAGGGGCACAACTATCGAAGAGTACCCCTCAATGAATCACCAATAGTAGTTCGCCAAACAGAGAAAAGAATGCAACTCCTACACATTGGTTGGCGGTTTTCAATCATGAATAACTCCTACCTTTTTTGTGTCCATCTGCAGTTGATCATTTCCCACAATATAATCAAGGAGACTGATTTCTTGCTGTCCAAATAGGCACTTCTCACGCTTCACATAGAGTTCATTTTTCTTCAACACCTCAAACACTGTTTGCATGTATCTACATGGTTTTCCATAGAGCTGTTGTACACCACAATATCATCATGATAGACCACCACGAATTGGTCTAAGTATGGGTAGAATATCTTGTTCATCAAAGTCAAAAAGGTTGCAGGCATTCATCAACCCGAACGACATTACTAAAAATACATAGGCACCATAGTGAGTCACACAGGTTGTATTCGGCTCGTCACTATCAACAATCTGAACTTGCCAATATCCTGATCGAAGGTTCAACTTATAAAATACTCATGCTCTATCAAGCTGATCGAAAGGATCTACAATGAAAGGTAAAAGATATTTGTTCTTCATTGTTACCTTGTTCAATGCCCTATAATCCACATACAATTTTTTGGAGTCATTATGTTTTGCTTGAAACAACATTCGTGCTCCAAAAGGAGCTTTGGAGGGTCTGATTATGCCTCCAGCAAGCATCTGATTTAGTTGTCGATGAAGTTCCTTCAATTCAGCATGGCCCATCCTATAGGGTGCCATTTTGGGGGGTTTGACATTGGAAAAGAGTTCTATGGCATGACCCACCTCACGCAAATGTGGCAACCATCTAGGAAGCTCCATAGGCATTGTCCCAATCGAATTCCTCTAAGACGGGTGCAAGCACCTCTGGTTACCAAACTAAGGGAGTCATTAGATACTTTTCTTATTGCCACCAAGTACGTATCCATACTTCAAACCTTTCTTCAATTGTAGAGCGGACAACATCACAGACTTACCATTGTCTTTCTTTAATGTCACTATCGGGACCATGCAGGGGGACTTCTCATCCATAATGCTGATATTGTGCAAATGCAGCATTAGGATCATCTTCGCCATGCTAAGGAGATCCATGCCTAGAATCATTTGTAAATCATCCATCGGGACTACCGAGAAGTTGGCTTTACCTGACCAATTCTCAATCTTCACGATCACATTTCGGGCTACTCCATAGATGGGCTTTGCCTCCAAGTTCACCGCCTTCATGTGTAACTCTCTCTTCTTGAGTGTGAGGCTTAATCTCCTCTTTTCTTCATTCATAACGAAGTTATGTGTTGCACCCGTGTCCACCGTAGCCATTTACTAGGATGTCTAGATACATAAGACCATTGGAATGTGCCGTTGTCACCTTCACTTTTGCCACTTTTTCAAAGCATTCAAAAATTCGAGAGCACCTATCTTTGGGCCTTCTTCTTCTTCACATTGTAATGCGTTAGAAGATTGTTTTGAAGAACTTGCTTGGTTGTTCCCTTGGATTGTGCATCTAAATGAGAGATGAAGGCTACCGCAGTGCCAACACTTCAATGGTTGTTGTTGTGGATGATAAGATTTGAAGCTGTTATTGTTTCATTCATTTCCACCATTGCTTTTCTAGACAGTCAAACTATCAATTTCTTTGTCTTGCTGCCCAATCCAGCAGTCCTCCTATTATTTACTACCACCATTGTTGCTAGTGTTCCCACCTTTCTTTGCACTATTGAAGGGTTTATATTCAAACATATGCCGCCTATTTGTGTCGATCAACCGCTCGACAGTCGCAAGAGCACTGCTCAAATCCTTCGGGTATTGCCGGCAAATTTCTTGTTCCACCCATGATTGTAAACCATTCATGAAGTGAAAAAGTCTATTCATCTAACATACTTGTATTCTCTAGCATCTTTCCTTAAAAGGCTTTTACATAGTCATGGATTGTACTTGTCTGTTTCAAGTTCATGAGCTTTTGTCTGGTTGTGTACTCAATATTCTTGAGCAAAAAGAAGTTACATATATCTTGCTTAAATCTTTTCAACTATCAATAACGCATAGACCTTTCTCCATATCACTTTCCCTTCTACGCCACCAAAGCATGACATCGTCCCTCAAGAACATTGGTGCCATATAAATCTTTGTGCCACCATTGAAGATTCGGTTTACCCTAAGAAACTTCTCCACATGATAGAAGAAGTTCTCGAACTCTTTAACATCTCGAGTTCCATTGTATCTCTTTGGTTCAAGGACTTTCAATCGAGGTGCCACACCAACACCTCCAGCTTCGCCCAACGAAGCGAACTGATTTTCCAAGGACCTATTGCGAACCTTGAGGGCTTGTACCTCATCCTCCAAGGTGGCCACGTGTGCCAGAACATCATTCAAAGCAGAAACACGTGCCATAGCATCCTCTAGAATGGAGTTCATCTATTCCAAATTCTGATTTGTCCCAACATTGTAATCCTCAAAACTTCTACTTTTGACATAAAGTTATTGAGCGATTCAATTGGCGTCTCGACCACAGCTAGTCGAGCTTCCACTGGTTAGCTTGGCATCACAGTACTAGCTCCCTAATTTCTTTGCATACAAGTCTGAGATCCACCTTCAACCGATGAACCTGTGTGATCTTTGCCATGCTGCCAATAATTGCAGGTAACCGTCGGCTACCTCTACACTAACTCCATTCATATAGTCCTACCTTGCCAGATATGTGAACCTGGCTCTAAAACCAGTTGTCACAGGCAGGCAACTTCAACCTGTGTGGCACGACAAACACCTTATGTCATCAGCCTTAAAACAATCAAAAGGGGTACATAGATCATTTGAAAAGCAAAATGCATAAAGAACACAAAGTGTGAGTAAAGAAAACTTGCAAATGTATTTCTCTTAACAAGCTTGTACATCACGAGGGAGATAAGAAAGGAGAATAATCTCAACTTACTTACATTTGCGACCACCCAAAACAAAGAATCTCATAACATATTGTAACAATTTTCATTTTGGGCAGGTCGGGTTGGACCGGGTCCAGACCGGATCTGAGCTCTATGCATGAAGAGAAGCCCGATGTTGATTCTTCTATCTCGTGTTCCTCTTTGTCTCTTCCTCTGCTACAACAGAAGGTGTGGCAGTTGCGACGGAGGTGAAGGGCAGTGGCGGTGGCAGTGCTCAGGTGAGCCCTCTTGACCTCTCTCTGTCTCTTCCTTCTTCTTCTCCTCCCTCTCTTGTCGTTCTCTGCCCATTTTTTTCCATCTGCCCATGCTCTTTCTGCCTTCACTTTCTCTCTACTGGTCACAACATTCTCTCTCGCCCTCTGCCTCCTAGTTCACACCCGGTCTCGCCCTTATTGTCTCCCTGCTTTGCAACTCTCCCGCACTTTCCCTCTCTGCATGCTCCCTTTCTCTCGCATTTGCCCTTTCTCCCTCTCCTGGACCTTCTGTTTTCCCTCTCTCACCGTCTCCTTCATGTGTGTTGTCTCTCTCTCACTCCCATTCTTTCGTGTTCTCTCTTGTTTTCAACCTCCCTCTCTCTTGTTGTTCCTTGCCTACCCCAAGCCATGCCACCTTCTTAACTTTTCTCCCTTGTTGCCTTGGACCTCCTCTCACTCGCAGCGTGTGTCTCCCCCAACTAAATCATCCCTCTTAGCCAAACTCCTTTTTACCTTGCTGAGTGCCTTTTTTTTAATGGCAGACTCTCCTCTTAAACCCTCCTTTGCTTATTATCACTCATTTGTGGCTGTTGGATTGGAATTGCAGCTTGAGGATGCGTCTTTTCTCTCAAAACAGTAAATTGAAGGCGTTGGTGGTGGTGGCATGATATAATTTTAGCCGCTTCGGGATCAATCCAATATTTGAGGTGGCTGTCGGGAGCATTGCAGCAGTTTGGACTCTAAAAGTGGGGTGAGTGAAGCCTAATCGAGCCTAAATTGTTGAATATTTGAGCATGCTAGACTTAAAATTTGACGTATGGTAGCGATGTTGCTATTTTGGGGAAAGTCTATGACTATTTAGAGAAGGACAATGATCTACATGTATAATTATCTTTCTGGCATGATGGGTTAATTTTGGAAGCAATTAAAAAACATGGTAGAGATGAGATGTGGTTGAGAAGTTGTAGGACCGTTGTTGCAAACTTGTGGCACATGCTATTGTCGATGTGCGTATTGCACTATTGGTTGGAAAAGAATGTGTAGGTTGGGTGTAACTATTGGGTAGACTACTCAACTATGAAAACGAGTTAGAAGTGTATCAGTGTCGTTTGGTCACAACCTCTAGGGTTGGGAAGAGACCTATTGGAGGGCTTTCTAGACCGATACAACTTGTCGGCACCCTTTTGAGGCGATGACCTATGCCTCAATGATTGTATTTCATACTTGTAAAGATTGTAAAGTGAAGTGAATAGAGAAGTTATCACTTGCTTATGTTTGCTGGTACACCGGGCACGTCAAGTAAACCTTGAAAAGAAAGATTTGAAGCTCGAGGTGTTTTGCTGATGTGCGACAGGTATGACAGTATTTCAGGGAAATCCATGCCTGGGGCCAACTGTTCAATGTGTATTTTCAGGATCATTGGATCTTATGATTGTGATGCGATTGAATGAATGTATGCAAGTAATTGAATTATTATAAGATAAGTTTTGTTTTAAAATTATGCAAATGCATGTGCATGGTAGAAATGATAACTGCTTAGGATAGATGAAGTGGGGTATCGAGTCAAGTATCTCATCAACCCCGATTCTCCATTAGAAATCATCTTAGAATGATAATTGCATAGGACAACTATGAGTCAATCACAGATTGAGACTACTCTCTGTGGTTTAGCTAAGTTTTGAAAGATGTGATTGATGTATTTGATTAGTGTGAATGTTGTGATATGTTACATATGCATAGTTGTGGGCATGATGCAAATGAATGAACTTGAAGGGTAGTTATACCTATAATGTTATTATGGCTAGGTAAGAATGTTAATTATATGTGTAGCCATCGTGTGGAGGCATTTGGAGGTATGAGTGCATTTGGGAAGTGAACCAACCTCCTGAGTTAGCCAATCACTTTGTGAATGTGCTTTCATAATGATAAGTAAGAGAGAATAATCAATGAGAGGCCAGTGGGTTGTGGCAATGTGTTTGGAAGATGTCCCACCTTTGACACTGGTCTCGCCTGCTCAGAGCGTAGGCGGTGCAAGGCCTCAGGATATCATTGTGTGATGTGCTTGAAGCATTATGCTCTCGTCTTACCAACCTATGTGTTCTAGAGAAGACTAAGCAACTCTCATTGAAATTCATACATCCATGGATGATTGCTCTTCCGCTGCAGCATGAATGGATCCATATCGTTTCGGGCTATGTCACCTACGTACGGGAGCTGGTACGGGTACGGGTACAATGTTTTTGCGAATCATGGTACGGGTACAGTGTTTTTTTTATGCAAGAATATTAATTTTTTAATTGAAAAAATTGAGAAAAACAAAACAAATGATATCATCACATCATTAAGACAAACATATAATCTCATAAAGAAAACATACCATCTCATAAAATAAAGAAAACATAATTATCCCTACGTACCATCTCATAAAGAAAACATCAAATGTTTCTTTCATACTTCCTACATATAATCTCATAAAAAAGAAACATAAAAAAACCGAGATCTCGGATTCATATATTTCATTGTAAATTTTGTTCCTCTTCCATCATGGGTTTGTGTTCAAAGAAGTAGAATAAACATATGGCCAATATATATATACACCTCTTGAAGAAAAGAAAAAATTGGAAGAACATCGTGAATGAAGCAGCAACAGACACCGATAAACACAAAAAACTCTAGAATGTTCTTAGAATAGGCTGTTTCAAAAGAAAACATCCTATCACCAAAGAGATTTCAGAGAAACAGACTCTACCGGACCATCAAGCAATTTAATCGCTAACCATAGGAGAAAAAGGGAAAAAAGAAAAGCCCAAGAAAAAGAAAAGAAAATCAGTAACACACCTTCATAACTACATTTTCTCAAAAGAGTAGTGATGATCTGCCTCTTCGAGTCATCAAACTCAACCAGCAACATCCTCACCATCATCCTTGGAAGAAACTCCTCCCACTTCATCATCATCATCTCCTTCTCCCTCCCCTCCTGCCCATTACCCACCTCTGCCTCCACAATCTCCTTACAATCCTTCCACCCACCATCAATTCTCCCATCAATTGATCCCTTAAACAAAAAAGAAAAAGGAAGAAAAAATCTCCCCCCACCCAACAACAAAAATCTCCAAAACCTCACCCCAAGATCACAAACAATAGAAAATGAAAATCCCTTATCTCCTTCTTGATTTCTGTCCAAATGTCCAAGCATCTAAACTCTTTCAACCACCCAACCATCCACGTAAGGACAGACCAAATAATATCAGAAGCCTCAAGAGCGTCAAATTTTGAAATTTCTTTTTGGGTTGGGCCACTCACGGCACATTATCGCTATGTCGCCGTCCACCGGTCGTCTGTCACCAGTCGCCGGCGCTGCCCAAAAAATCAGAGTGGTAAAGCTCCCGCCGTTGGAAGAAAGAAGAATGTCGAGAGGCATTGAGAAGGAAGACGGTTGAGCGTAGGGTTTTTTTCTTGCTTTTCATTTTGATATAGTTTGGATTTGGTTCCAACCCAAAACCCGATCCAAAAGTACCACCACGTACCAGCGTACCGGTACGAGTACGCTGGTCGATTTGGCATACCACGGTGGCATTGGGTTCGGGCCACCACAGGGCTTGTCTCCTGACTGTAGGTCGCCCATGGTATATACGTGTTTGTGTTTGCACCCATAGAAACTGTCAATTTTACTAAAGCTAATGTAAGTGAAAAGAAAGTGAATGAAGTGAATATGAATGATGTGTTTATGCATGAATTGAGTGTGACTATTGAATGTGTTATTGTGGCCATTGAGTGGCCTTTACATGTCATGGGATATGTGACGGGCTTCCATAACAAGTCATGTGACCCCATGCCCTATCATGACATGACAATGATTTACTTTCGTAATTGTTATATTTCATATTTGAGCCCTTATCTTGGAGGGTTAGAGATTTATCTAGTATGTTGACATACTACGAAGGCTAAGCCTTCAGTTGTTTTTATTTTTTAGGTTTTGGTGGACCCAGGACAACAGGTTGATTAGATGGCTCTACTGACATCCTACTGAAGAGATTTTGGGTCTATTGTAGTGCCAGTGCGTCATGTTTTGCTTTTATTGATGTCTTGTTTTTGTTAAGCATCAATGTTATGGTTTGTGCATTTTTGTCATATGTATTATTGGGAAAATATGATGTGATTTTATATGGACTGAATTTATCATATAATGGAAAGTTGTCTCATTGTCTTTGAATTGTATAGCTCCATTCCCTTTTGAAGTGTTGCGCCGTCGCACTTCAATGTTTTATATTTTAACAAAAAAAAAAATTATTTGAGGGTCAATGGGTTGGGGTGTGAAAGCTTTAGTATCAGAGGTATCGAAAATCCCACTATGGATGTGAGTTAAAGTCTATCTGTGAAGTCATGTTGTTTAGGTACGCCATTACTTGATTAAACTTTTATTGTAGTTTTGATTTTACAGTGCTATATATGTAGAGAATGTGACTGATGTTTTGAGATATTGTGGTGATGCACATTTGTGATTTGACTTGAAAGACTTGTCATAGACCTAGTTGAAAATGAGGGTTCTTGTTTATATACATGAAGTACCAATGTAGGGGTAAGAAGTGACGTGGGCCAACTATAAAGGCACACATATAGCCAAGTTCGGCCTATTCAGATGTGCATACCCCACTGGACGATAGTACGTCAGGGCAACCATACACCAAGACTAGTGTGGGTGCCTAAACCCCACTAAGACAGACTCCAACTGTGTATCAACAGAGTGTACTATGAACGATCTTGCACACACTGACCTCTCTAGTACAGTCGATGGTCATCACTTAGAGAAGCCATGCATCTTCTATAGGAAACACCACTGCACTATCTGTCTTTACTGGAGATGCAGCCCAGACACGACAGAAGAATGAATTGAAGAGGTTGAACGCATCTTTGATCTTCTCAAAATGTCAGAATGAGACAAAGTAAACTATGACTCGTATTTGCTAAAAGGTGATGCCAAGCGGTGGTGGCAATCAACCCGTGAGATTCGGTTTGTAGGCCTACCGTCAATCTCATGGAAGTAGTTTAGAGATTCATTTTTCAATACTTACTTCCCAGCACATGTCAAAAACAAAAAGATGCAGAAATTTCTTGAATTGCAGCAAAATCATATGAGATTGGAAGAGTATGTTACCAAGTATTGGCACTTGGAGGTGTATTGCCACCCCTTTATACTACAGATGAGGCCAGAGTAAACAAGTTTGTGCATGGTTTGCACGACGGGCTGCAAAGCAAGGTGATGTCCAGCAGGCCACGCGATTTGGACAAGGCAGTCACCATGGTTAGATACATCACAAGAAGTAGCCAGCACACGCATGGTGGGCAGATGCAGGCTAGGCACCACAACTTTGCCGGCATGGCAAAGCCTTATGAGAAGCACGATGATAGAGCATTTAAGCGGAACAAACTAAACCACTGTGACACCACAAAGGGGGTAGTGACTGCTTTGGCTCTACTAAGGTGCCCTACTTGCTCATGTGTGCACCCTGAGAAGCCATGCTATCGGAAAATTGGAGCGTGTTTGCACTATGGAATGATGAGACATTTTATAAAAGATTGCCCCACAATGCGAGGAAAAGAGTTGAAGAAGACGATAGGACGTGTCTATGCAACTACCGTGGAGGAGCTTCAGGCACACGATCTTAATGAAGGTACATTACTTGTTGGTTCTCACATTGCTACAATGTTGTTTGATGTAGGGGCAATTCACTCTTTTATATCTAGTTGATTTGCCACTTCACTAGGATTGTCGGCTAAGATGATGTCGTATGTTTTAAAAGTGGTCAGCCCTATGCATGCACCAGATTCATGTAGTGAGTATCTGCCTGATGTGGACATGGAGATCCACCAATATCACTTACCTGCACAGTTGGTAATCATAAGTCTCAGTGGATTCAATGTTATTTTGGGCATGAGTTAGCTATATACACATTATGTCAACATAGATTGTAGAAAGAAGCAGATACAGTTATTGATTCATGAGATGCAACCAGTAGAATTCCAAGCTCGAAAAACCAGTCGAACTATAAGATAATGGTGTCTGCACTAAAAGCTAAACGATTGCTAGAAAGGGGAGTGTTGCCTTCTTGATCAACGTGTTGGCAAGTGAGACCGAGCCTGTGAAGTTAGAAGATGTTGCCATTGTGAGTGAGTACCCCGATGTATTTCTTGAATAGCTATCAAGATTGCCTCCAACACGGAAAGTTGAATTTGAGATACAGTTATTACCGGAGACAACTCCTATTTCGAAGGCACCATACCGTATGGCACCAACAGATTTAAAAGAATTGAACAAGCAATTAAAATAGCTCTTAGATAAGAGCTTCATTTGACTCAGCGTGTCACCTTGGAGAGCACCCATCTTGCTTGTCAAGAAAAAGATGGAATGATGCACTTGTGTATAAATTACTATATGTTGAATCAAGTCACCATAAAAAATAAGTATCCGCTTCCTAGAATTGAAGACTTATTTGATCAACTCAAGAATGCAAATGCATTCTCCAAAATTGATTTGAGAACATGTTATCATCAACTTTTGATTCGGGAGGAATATGTTGCTAATACTACCTTTTGAACTAGATATGGACACTATGAATTCAGAGTCATGCCTTTTGGGTTGACCAATGCTCTTGCAGCATTTATGGACCTCATGAATCAGGTTTTCCAAGACTACTTGGATCACTTTGTTATTATTTTTGTGGATGATATTTTGGTGTACTCAGATAGTGAGGTAGAGCTCAGAGATCATTTAAGGAGTATGTTGATCCATTCCCTTTTGAATCGTTATGTCATCGTACCTCAATGTTTTAACAAAAAAAAAAAAACCATATTTGAGGGCCAAAGGGTTGGGTTGTGACACATACACTTGGGACCAGATTGGAGGGTGCTCTATCACAGGTGAACACTCAAGCATAAACCAAAGACTCAACATAAACAAAGGAAATATGTAAGAAAACAAAAGACTATACAGACTCTAGACACATGATAACATTTGAAATGTCTGCAATTTATTTCACTCAACAACATAAGCCCAAAGCCACTTATGGAATGTCCCTATAGTTTGTTTGGCATGTTATGACCTGAACTCAAGGCCATTTATGAAATACTCAATTTTTATTTATAGGCTTTCAAGTTTGTCCATCGAGTTCCATGTACAGATTGATCATGCACTGCCCCTTCCCCTCCCTCAAAATAAGAACTAATTTGCCTTAACCAAGAGGTTAAGGGAGAGTAACATAGTTGGTCAAGGCGAGAAGTAGGTTGACGACATGTCTCCACTGAAGGCACCCTATCGAGCTGAAGGCGACCAGTTGCTTAACCCCGATGCAACCCAACACTCCAACAGCATGAGGAATAGAAGAGACTCAAGATTTTTTTTTTAAACGATAGATTGTTAACCTCTCGCTTACTAAAAAAAAAAAGGTGAGCGCTGCTGGGCTGAGTTAGCACAGGTGATACCCAAAAGTCAAGCAGTCCAACCTGATGAACAACAGACATGGGTTAGCGAGCTGCTTGTGGCTTGTTGCATGTTATTGAACTGCAGCCCAATAACTGGAACCCAAGCCGGATAGGCTTGTAGAACACAGAGCGGGAACCGGGTCGACGAGAACCCGAAGGTGGAAGAAGCTTGGGCGGCAAGCCAGTGAGCCACGATGCTTGCCATCTCCGCCCACGGGAAGTCACAGAGCGGGGCCTCGTCTCATGAGGTTTTCGGCGCTCTTTCTATTCGGTTTCGTCCGCCGCATTGTGGCGGTGATCGGACTGCGAGTATTCCGAAAACCAACGCGAGTGGGTGGCGGTCTCCTAATTAGCTGTGCTCTCTGTCCTCGCCAGTCTTCTATCTGGCTGCCTTGCCGGCGAGCGGTGCTTGTGGTGCCATCATGTTTATTCGCCGTTCATTGCGTGGTTTACTGCACGTCTCTACCAAGGGTGGCGGCGGCAGTACGTTTGCTTCCTCCTCCGGTGCCGCGGCGTCCCCCGCTACCGCTGCTGCCAGTGGCGAAGCCCTCGACTATTCCTTGCTCAGAGTGGGGGCTCATTTCTCCTCATGCGATCTTCGTCCCGCCATTGGACTCTTCCGTCATTACCTTGCCGTCGGAAAGTTTGGCTCTGTGGTAAGCGCCTCTCTTGGGTAAATAATAGTCAGATCTGAGTCTTGGAAGGCTAGTGATTTCCTTGTTATGGTGCGGTTCCCGTTACTTGGATTTGCACATTCGGTTCGTTGCAGATTCCAAACTTCTCCAGCATGATTCATTTTCAGATGAAAAATGTTATATTAATGTCGTTGTTTATATGCGCTTCGGCAAGTTAATTTTTTCATCCTCCTATCAATTGACTCTGTCCTTTTTGGAGTCTCCCTCTTTAGTTCCAGTGAGCTATCTTCGGGGCATGCCTGAAAATACATAAACAAGAGGCTTTGAGAAATTCTTTTGTTCGGTATTTTGGTTAAATCTTCTGTGAGATGAGGAGCTGATAAGGTCTCTGAAATGAAGGGGTAGGGAGGCAATTGAAGGATGGTGTTATTGATACAATTGAAATTCATCGGGCTTAGTGTGATATATCTATCTTTGCTAAAAGGTTTACTTTTTCTATCTTTGCTTAAAGCCTTGAAGCGTTCTAGCAAGTGATCCAAGTTAAGTGCCTAATTTTTCTAAATCAACAACCCCTATGTAACAAGCAGCACCGTACAATTTCATTTCCACCTTTTCTTTTCTTTCTCTGCTGGATCCTAATTAGGTGCAGCACTCTCTCTAGGTTCAGTAAAAGGCTTTATAAGGTTGTTGTTTTTCATTCAATAGGTCGCTCCATCCAAAAACAGAGGACAGAATTCAACATTTATCTTTAGAACTTTATCAAGCGCTGCAGTAAAACATGAGTCTTCTCACAATGATCCAACTGAAAAGTCAACATCTGGAGAAGAGAAAGGTGGCTCAGATGTGACTGGACCTGCAGGAAAGTCAGTCCGTGGCGGGGTTTGTTTCTAAACAAATTTCTTGCTTATCTGTTTGGGTTAATCTGGATTATCAGTCATGCAATTTAGTTCTATTATTTTTTTTTCTTTTGTAAAGGGAAAAGAAATAAGTCCCATTATATGTATGTTCGTAAAAGTTTCTGCTACATAATTGTTGAGATAGTTTCTTTTTGTCTAGTTTATAGATAAGGGAAACTATCTGTTGAAAATATTAATTTGCATCCCTTTTGTGGTCGAATGTAAGAATGATAACTGAGTTACGGACCCTTTGACCCTTTATATCAAAAGGGATAGAAAAAGAGATTAGTTATGGAGAGAAAACATCTGGGTCACATCCCATTTCTTTTCTCTTGAGAAATGATATTTTGAAAAAACATGTACAGCCTTTGGCACAAGCATGTGTTCAGCCTTTGGCACAGGGCATGAGCTTGGTGTGGCTTTCAGCAATACATCATTATTGTGGTGGTTCTGCACCTTTCCTAGATAAAGACTCGAGCATAAATCACTTAGTTTGGCTATTCAAACCCTAAGCCCGTTCCAGTATTTTACTTATTTATTTAGTCCTTCAAATGGACAGAGGACTAGTTTCGTCCTTGATGCAGGTTGTCCATACTTGACTTGCAGTTGAGACGGGTCAGATGCATGTCTAAATGTGGACAAATAGGGACCAGTGCAGCACTGCAGCTGACCGCACCAGATGTGTGCTGACCACATCCGGCACTGCACTAATGCTGCATCCATACCTGCACCTGCATCATGCCTATGCAGGTGTGGCAGCTCTTTAGGGGCATCAATGTTACATAGCCTAGCACATAAATCATAAATGTGTAAAAACATGCATCATCTCATTCGGAAAACCACTTAGTAGTGTTTAGGCACTGGTAGGCAGTTTTAGGCAAAATAACAGCACGTTTTTCTTTTTTCTATTTGATCTATGGCTATTGTTGTACTGCTACTTTCGTCAGCAGTGAAAAGTTTGGCTCCAGTGGGCAACAAGTATACATGCCTTCTCCCATCTATTTTGATCTCAATAGTTTTTTCAGACCATTTTGATGGCATTCACAGTCCGTGTCCTTTTATTAGTGTTTGACATTAATGTATATGTGTTTTTTTCTTTTGTTGCTTAATTAGATTATATTCTGAACAAGGACTGATTTTGCTTCTCATTCTGTGCTTACTCCATCATTCTGTTCAAGCTCCATCACATTCACCTCTTGCATGTGCCCTCTCTGATTTGATAAATTGTTGCACTCGATCAGGCTCATTTTCATCTGCGATGCTCTTTGTAGTGCTATAGTGTCTTTTTCCTGCCAACTTATTTGATCTTAAAAGTCATTGCTCTGGTTCAGCCAAAGCAGTTAACAGTCCCACTGGAAAAGATGTGCCTGTGTGGTGAATGTATTTGTTGACTTATCCTTTGTAGAGCTTGAAAATCCTCCCACATAAATGTGGACAAGGTGATGGTTCTTCACATTTCACACATCATTCTAGCTCGAAAATGCAGTCTTCTGTTGTTCAATGTGGGTCATAATGGTATCGAAATACATTTGGTGCAGTAGTGTGACACTTATGCAGATTCATATGCAAAATTGGACCTATCGTTACATCCCATATTGAAGAATACTTGGAGATGATGTTAAGGGTCAACATTTGTGAAATTTAACTGCAACCTTTAAAACCATGATTTAATTGCTCTTTTTATTTTTCCTGCATGAGTAATGTGATGACACTTGCAATAAGTAAATTCTGAATTGAGTTGCAACCATATACAAATTTGCATATTTCTCAGCTCATATGGTATAGCTGACAACAACTTATGGCCACCCCATTTGTGACCATATGTATTTTATTAAGTCAAATAAGCTTCTGCTGAAAATGCATCTGCTGTTCCACATTAAATTTGTTTGGAATTTTTTTTGCTCTACTTGTTTATGAAGCTTTTGCTGTTCTCTGCAGCCAATTTCATGGTTGAGTTTTTTATTACTTGCCCTTACTGGAGCTGGACTAGTATATTACTATGACAAGGAGAAGAAACGCCATATTGAAGGTAGACTATTCTGGTGAGTTTGGGTGAGTACTAGGTAGGAATTATTGCTATTAGCAAGAATGCCGTTATTGAGGGTTCTTGCAATGTCTCGCTTGCAAAAAGAAAAATTCTACTAGAAATGTAGAACACGGATAATGACAAAAAACGTGTTTTTTTACCTGAAATTATCCACATAAATGAGACTATTCTGGTGAGTTTGGGTGAGTACTAGGTAGGAATTACTGCTATTAGCAAGAATGCCGTTATTGAGGGCTCTTGCAATATCTTGCTTGCAAAAAGAAAAATTCTACTAGAAATGTAGAACATGGATAATGACAAAAATCAACAAGTTTTTTTTACCTAAAATTATCCACATAAATGACATCCAGATCAACTGGTCCACTGGTGACTCGCCTTGGCGCGTCAACTTGGTGCCTCTACCAAGTTAGGTTCACTTTTAGTTCTGAAGGAAAACAATTTATGGATTGTGTACGAATAAAAAGAACTGTAAAATGGTCTAATTACTTATTAAAGTAAAAGTAAAAGTATTATTCACTCTCTTGTTCAACGAGTTATCAGCAATGATGTTTCAATTGGAGTACAACTAGTTGGATCATTTTCTACTGTGTCTTGACAATCATGATTTGCTATTTCATCACTTTCATTGCCAACAATCTGGGCTTCTGCTTCTTCAATGTTTTGAGCTTTCATTTCTAATTTCTTTAAAGAGTCCTTCAGTCAAAAAAATAAGACTAAAAGACACTCAATTACCTTTTTTACTCAACAAAAATGACAATATTTTGAAAATAGAAGAAATATATTGTTGTATTCTATAGTAGTCAAATAAATTTTCCTTATTTCCATCTAAAACTCCTTGCATAACTTATTCACCATTGGTGTTTGCACGTATATGTATTATCCTAGGAAATGAGATCAAAATAGGATTTCTTCAATTGTCTCTATCTGAAGCGAAAATTATAATGCATAAACACTAAGTCATTTAGCTTCTTTTGAACCAATCTGTTCCTTCTCTTGGTCTTAATCTGATCTGAACTTACTCCAATTTCATTCATATCCAGATGAGGAACATGTTTGGCTAAGTATATGGATAGCAGTTTTCTAAAGTTCAAGAGCACAAATTCCATGCATCTTCTACCACATTGCTGCATAACAAGGCCAAAACACATATATGTCACAACTACTATTGTCAGTTGTCTAGTGTGGTTAAACTTTAACTTTAAGCGACTCTAGATTGTCACCACATTCACTCAGAAACTCTTATTAGGATATTGCCTGGCTTGTGCTCCTTCCTAATGATGACAGCTAATGAAGTACCAAAATCTCCACTTGCCTCTTCAAATAGATCAAGCTAAAGATAGAAGTGAACAACTACATGCAAAGATATGAAGTTATAATATTGAAATTAAATCATAAACTAAAACATTAAATAATTAAAATCTAAAATTAAATAGATTGATGCCCATTACCTGCTTGCATGCCTTTACACTAGATGAAATGTCTATCTCCAACCTTTTAATGCATTGAATTAAACCACACCTTATCTCAGGATGCTTTATAAATTGTAAATTATGATTGCAAAAATAATGCAAATATATGTTAAGATTTAAGAAGATAACTAAAACATATATAATTACATCATGGGATTTCAAAGAATGAATAAATGAATAAGATATATATAACATACCTTAGAAAGGTGAGGGCTATAATGGTACTTAGGGTTGAGATAATATGCAATTGCATTTAGAGGATGTTGCAGTCAATGCTTCCAACGATTATCAATTGTTTCTCAGTAAGGTTTATTTTCTCATCATTATCATAGATTTCTCTTGCAGCTGCTTTAGCTTTGTCCACAGCTTCATAATGATATCCAATTGTTGGACTTTTTTCTCCATCTACCATATGTAAAACTTTGACTAGAGTCTCTATTGTTTTTGGTTTTCACAGTTGATTCTACAATCCTAAAAAAATATTATTCAATATAATATCATGTATCTCTTTTTCTTTAGAATACTGAATATTTTGATGCATTCCACTTGGATGATGCAACCATCTTTTTGAGACCAACACAATATTCTAACAAAGATTGAAACCATAGCCACAAATGTCATTTTTGGGTTTTAAACGATGAGGTCTTGTACAGTCATAAAACGACAAAGTAGTTTTTATGAAAAAAAAAAGAAAATTTTGGCAAATTTTAAAACAATTGATCTTTTGAAAGAAAAAGAAAGGTAGCCAAAATCTTAAAAATAAAATGCTGAAAATATGAAAATAAAAATCTGATAACTAAAAACTACAAAAACATGAAAAAACTGTGAAAAAACATCAAACAATGAAAAAACAGGAAAAATGAAAAAAAAGACAAATAAAACGGGAATAAAACGCGTTTTTTACATTTTTTTTTAAAATACATTTTTTTCGCATTTTATTCGGCTTACTAGTTTTTAGCATTTTAAATGCATTTCTTTTCTAAATAATATCTGCCTTTTGTGGCTATGATTGGAACATGATAAAATTAGTAGCAAATCTTGCAGTAAGTGGTCTCAAGGTCTCCTTATTGTTGGTGAACTGAGTCTTTGTTAGATTCAAAACGAAAGTATGATATTTATGGTTGAACTTTGTAATCTTCTTTCCTTTATCCACAAATGCATCTATGCTTTTAATTTTACTTGTATCTTCAAACATCAAATCTATGCAATGAGTTGCATAAGGAGTCTAAGACTCTAAAATAGTCTTTCTCTCATCCTCTAACATTTTCCCAGCTTCTTGATAGTTGGTTGCATTGTATGTAATTATCTACATCATGCAAGTTGCCGACAAACATCAATCGTTCTAATTACTTGTAAAGTTTTGAAGACCATTATATCAATATACTTAATTACTAACAAGCATCAATGCTTCTAATTACTTATAAGTTATAACTATATGAAATGATTAAATGACAAGTAGAACATTTGCATGGTATACCTGAACAACGATTTCAGCTCCTACTACGTCCACCACCTCATTGAACAGTTTAAAGAGATCATCTTGATTTTCACGGTACTTGTTATATCAATTGACTACAAAAATTTATGCCCCTTGAGCAATAAACCAGAAAATTTATTAATGTCTTCTGATTAGCATCTTTTTGACCCATCAGCCATAATAAAGCAACCAGTTTCAGCTCGTGGCTCTTTGTAACCTTTAAGAACTATATCTGGTCATGGTTGACTGTGTCTTGAATTGGACAAAATATCCCACAAGATGCATTTATTGCACTTTACATGACCTAGGCAGTGTTCAAGCCATCTCCCTTGTGTCCTGAAATGTAAACACGGTGTTGCTGTCTTGTATGCAGGTATGCACGAGTTACCTATGAAAAACTTTTTTTTTTGTTGCTATTTTTATTGATTGATTACTATCTTCATTCTAAATTATTTTTATTCTTATGTGTCTGGATCCCTTTCTAAGCTATGTGTAGTCACAAATTCCGTTGGTATTTCAAAATATCATGATACTATTGCAGGAAAGGCAGAATGGTTTTATTGGCAAACTGTTGCCCGTAAACATTTGAGAATGATATTTGCATCTGTGTAGGGATATTCATGGTCTTATTCTTTGTGCTGTTATTTCATTTATTATGAATTATTTCGTGCTCTTCAGTTGGCAGGAAAGCTTAGATGCACATGCCTGAAGGAATATACATGTTGTTAAGCTGCAGATCTCTTCATTCAAAGTATCCCCTGATTATGTCGTTCATTTGTTATAAAAACTTCCTTCTGTTGGACAGTTGTACCTTTGCATGACTCCCTTGAAGTTTATTCTCTTTTGTGAACTTCATGGTTTGATACTTGAATTACTTGTTTCAAATATCTAGATCCTTGTATTACAATTGTAGAATCAGCATAACAATTCTTTTTCTTGTTACAACTTCATAATCTCATTTTTTATTGTTCCAGAGCTAAAGGCAGCTTCAATTACAGTGAAGCAAGGGCCATCTGTAGGCAAGGCAGCTATCGGGGGTCCCTTCAAGCTAGTGAATCATGAAGGAAAGTCTGTAACTGAAAAAGACTTTATGGGGAAATGGACTGTCATATACTTTGGTTTTACACATTGCCCTGATATTTGCCCAGAGGAGCTACAGAAGCTAGTCATGGCAATTGATGAAATAAGTAAGTACCCAGAGAATCTGTTTGATGTTTTCTGTTCATGTAAATAGTAAGAAATATTGGTTTGATAAATCAACTTTAGCTTTTGAATTCTTGTCGATGGCTTTCACTCGTAGAAGTCCAATTGAATGCTTATCATGGTAAAGGAACATTTGCAGTACCATCTCTACTTGGTTCATACAAGTTACAAGTATTGGCCATATTTTGGAAATATTAAAATATCACCAAAAGGAGGAAGACAACATTATTGATAACATATCACCAAAAGGTTTTCCCTTTCTAAGTACAATATATATTTCCATTGTATGTGTTTTATCTTTTGTTTTTTGTAGATCTTAAAGACTATTTTCAAAATTTTATTTGTAAGAAAATGTATGGAAAACTCATAATTTCACAAGTTTTATTTTGTTATATATATATATGTGTGTGTGTGTGTGTGTGTATATATATAGATGTTTTTTTTATTGTTGAGATTTCCTGAGAAGGCCAACTTCTGAAGAAGCTTTTGAGGGAAGCCTTGGTGGGAAATTCCAGATGTTATAATAAATTCTTCATGAAATAAGCAAATTCTGATCTATATGTTCAAATTCATTTTTCATTCATCTAATATATTGTTCAATTTTTTTGCATTGGTTTCACTTTCAGTGAGCTTTGCTTTTCTGCACAAGGAAAATGTTGAAATTTGGAGATTGTTACTTATGCTTGTTGTTTCCATGTTCCAGAAAAGAAAGCTGGAATAGAAGTTGTGCCTGTCTTTATATCAGTAGATCCAGAAAGAGATACTGTTGAGCAAGTTCGTGAATATATTGCAGGTTGTTTGCAATTTAATTTAGTCTTTTATTGTTGAATGACTCTTTAATGTCGTCAAGAGTATGCTTTAGAGGCTAAATAGTATCCATAATGATGTTTCAAGAGTACTTATTGTCGAGATAAATTTGATTTGAGGGAATGCATTCACTGTTCTCGGCTTCTCGCATGCGATCCAACCGTAGCTACCAGAATTGCTTGAAATCGAAATACTGATCCTGATTAAGTGGCAAGAAGAACCCATCAGGAATCTCAAGTCCTCAATAGGAGCCATTGATCTCCGATTCTCCATGATTGCCATTTGCTTCCAAATTGTCTTCAGACATCATTTCTAGATTCTGACCTGTCTTTTAAAAGATTTTGTGGTTATTAGTAGTTTATATAGTTTCACATTATTTGCTAAATGGTTCTCTTCTCCCTTCTGCTTCCATCTCACCTTTTGGTTTACTAAACCAATTTGACGGTTTTAAGATAACTATTACTAATTTACATTTGCCTTTCACACACACACACGAGGGATATGTCCCAGACCATTTAGGTCAAGGACAGCAGCCAAACCTCTTAAATTCTTGTTAGAAAATATAGAATTATCCTGGGTGATGAAATGCATCATGTAAGATCTCTTCCTTACATATGTTTTTTTGACTTCATGTTTATTTTGGAGGATTTTTTGTCCGAGGTATTCAGCACCATTTCTTGCTTGAGTTGTAAGTGCTAATGCTTGGAAATGTTTCCTCACGTTGTCCATACTAAATTGATGCCATTTTTTGTTTAAATTCTTTTAGGTTAAACACTAGACCTGGTACTCTGTTCTTCAGGAATTCATTGCCTTAATTTTGAAAGGCTTCTGTTCCTGTCTTTACCTAAACGTTGACCTCGATTCATCTATCAGAGATAATTAATAAGCTAGTGGAGACAATTCACAGTTATGTTTCACCTCTATGCCCATTTTTTTTTTCACAATTGATAGGAAAAAATGGAGCTGCCTCCACGATCTCTGAAAGCCAACTGAAAGTATTATATTATAAGAAAAAAATTTCCCTGCCATCAGTTTCATGTAGTATCCCTGAATATTTGCTACTCTTTTGCAGAATTTCATCCAGCATTGATAGGGCTAACTGGTTCAGTGGACGAGATAAAGGAAGTTGCCCGTGCTTTTCGTGTTTATTACATGAAAACAGAGGAAGAGGGATCTGATTATCTTGTTGATCATTCCATTGTCATGTATGTTTTCTCCAAAATTTTTATTCAACTTGTTGTAATGTTTGTGTCTTCCTTACATTTGTTCTACAATTATGCCCATAATAGGATTGTTCCTCATGCGATTTCAAATATAACTAAATATTGTTAACATTAGCCACATGTGACTTGATCTTTATTCCTCTGTTTTTTGGCTTAACTGGTTTTACATATGCTATTAGTGTTGTTGTTGTCAGAGGCTTTGTGTAGAAACAAGGCGTGGAGTCTGTTGTGTGGTGATGCATAAGCCTTAAGAGGTTGCAGTGTAAGCTTCATGATCAAATCCGTAAAACACATAAAATTAATGAAACTAATGAAAAATATGAAAAGAACAATTAAAAGTGACAAGCATGTAAATAACGACAATACAAAGCAACATTTAACAACTTTACTAATAATATGATAATTAGATAACACAAAACAATAATGGTTAACAAAGTATGTCAGAGATGAACATGATGTAAGACAGAGTCAGAGGACCATCCACTGGCCCTTGTTGACTGGCGGTAATCACTCATAGAGAGAAAGGAAGGGGCATTGAGATGAGAAGAGTTGTTGGCTGATAGCCCTTATCTGAACACACACACAGAGAGAGAGAGAGAGAGAGAGAGAGAGAGAGGGAGAGAGAGGGCTGGTGTGTTTCTGAACTACATACTTCTTAGACCATTAATTTAAATTAAAAATTTAAAATCCAGTAGAAACCACAAACGATAGGCTTGCTTGAGTTTGGGCTGGGTCAAAACCAGACCCTTTCACATATGGATTGTGGATCGAGCTTTTTTCCCTGGTCTTCAACCCCAAGGCTCTGTTCAAGGTCCCACCTATCCCAATTTGAACTTGACATCTAGTTTAGGAAATGGTTCGATTCAGATCTAATTGGGTCCAACCGAGAAATCCAACCCATGCCAACCTGTAGATCTATATCCAAACCCATGTCTTTATCCTATCACTTAATCTACCTCAACCCAACACTTCCCTGATTATTACCCACAATTCGTACCCAAATACCATCACATACCCAAACTGCCAAACAAAGCCAAACCCATACCCTAACCAAAACTTGAACCATTATCCATATCCTACACCCATTTCCTACCCTCCACCTAACCCTATGGGCATTTTTGAAGGCCGGGAAATGCACTGTTCACCTAAGAATAGAACTTTTAGCCGTTGGCCATGGATCCTGAATTTTTATTCCAGAATGTTCATCCCACATAGAGGGGTGGAACGGCGATCCACAGATAAAAAGTTTGACTGTTGCGCACACTGCAACGTCAGCTACAGAGGTTGTAACAAGAAAAAACAGAATGCACCGGTGAGGCGGTGACTGTCACCACGGACGCTGTTGAGGAAAAGCTCAGAGTGAGAGAGAGAGAGAGAGGGAGAGGGAGAGTTCTAAAACCCTCAGGTAGAAAGAGGGAGAACTCTGAAACCTTCTAGGGTTTCAGGCATCTGAAACCCTCTGCATCAAGGTCCTCAGTGATGGAAACCCTCTTTGTCGAGGGTTTCTGCAACTGAAATCTCTGCATTGGGGGTTTAGGTCGGTCAATCGAGGCAGAAATATATATTTGCTATATAAAAAATACCAAGGTACACTAAACAAATATAGAAAACGAGTCAGACACCCATGTCCAGTCATGTCGACATTGGTATATGCTTTTTAAGGAGTGTTTGTGTGACGAAGCTCAGCATCTACTCATGCTCAACAGCCAAAGAAAGGATGATTCCAGTTCTCATCTTTACAACAGGGCTGAACATTTCATCATATTCTTGTTTCCTGTTCATGCATTAAACCTTCAACAGGTCTCTACTTATATATCATTCATTGCTGTCATTTGGTTTGCTTCTTTTTTTTTTTTTTTTTTTTCATACACCCATTCTGACTACATCCTTGTTGCCAATCCACATTCATACAGGACCTCCAATTTACCATTCATGGCTTCAAGCCATCATCTCTAATCTGATGCTTGATGAAGATTTATAGGCTCATCCTTCTTGCTTAGAGCTGATAAAAACAATTGGAAATCCATAGAGAAACTATCATAGGTGATCCATTTCTCAGCTAGATGAGTTTGATTAGATTTCTTGACATTGAATGCTTGTATGGAGGCAGAAGGATTACCTATTTTGTTTTGGAGGTTGAGTTCTCCTTTTCTTGTTGCGAAACAATGACTTTATACCTCTCTAGTTCCAAAAGTATTCTATATCTTCTTGAGGTTGCAACTTGTCAGCTGATTCAGTGCATGAATTTTTTTGCACACAGTCTGAAGAACAACTATCATTACTACAGATGAATAGCATTAAAATCTAGATAGTAAATATCAACTATGGGGTTTGATGTGTTAACGGTATTGGATTGATGATCAAAATTTAGCTCATGAAAGACTACTTTATTTTGTTTGGTTTTGGTCCAAATTTAAGTTGGACCTGACCTGGTTGTACTCATTTATGTTATCCAGGTAAAGTTTGTTATTTATTTACATGTCAGCTTTATGGCATTGGTTTAAGTTTTTCATAAATTGTATTTCTTTATGTAGATGTGAGAATGTATGAAAATATTGGGACAAGGAAAAATCATGGAAAATTGGATGTCTAGATCTGATTTTATGAGCAGAGAAAAGTAAGACCACTAATTTTTTTAAAACATTATAAAATTTGGTTTGTGCATCTAATTTTCTTGGTTTCTTGCTTAAATTATATAAATTTTAATATTTATATACATATATATGATTATATTTTGGAAAAACAGTACTTTTAATTTTTAGAGACAGGAGCCATAAGATGTAAAATAAAAAGGGGTGGCATAGGAGACAGTTTTATGAAAAGACTTTGTTAACATGTAAACTGTGCTTATGTTCAGGATTTATGTTCCCTCTTATCTGTTCCTAATTAAATTATTAATTTTGGGTTTTCAAAAATTAGAAATAAAGGTTTACCAGTTGTTATTTTAGAAATTGATACACTTTTTTGTGATCTATGGTGTTGGAAAACTTTGATTTTAGATTGTAAATTTGCATTTTTATGCTATGTGACCTTTATACTTCCAACTTCTTAATTTTCATCTGTCACAGTCAAACATTTAATTATATTCATGATCATCTTAATTGATGTTTTATACTTAAGTGTTGATTTGGATTTAGATTGTTTTGTTGTCGACAGTCATTTTTTTTTTCGCTTAGTATTATTGTTTTCTTTTGTGTGGGGTGGGGTGTTGGGGATTTTGGGGATGTGCGTGGGTGAGTTTGGGGGGGGGGGGGGGGGTAGTACTTTTGACATCGTGAGGCCAACTTGGTTTTGTTCCCTCAACCTCTTAAAAATTTGTCAAGCAATTGATGTAAAATGGGTTTTGTAGTCAACAATTTGACATGGACATCTAATGTCTGCCAAGATTTGTAGGCATCAGAAAATCATAATGTAAAATATGATACTTCTGAATTGATGCTAGAAATTCAATGGCTAGTCTGGTCGAAGTGTTTAACCTTGGTCACTGATGTTGCACCTGTGTGCTCCTTTTTCTTTATTGTGTGCACGCATGCATGCACGTACATTGTGTTTGTGTGTTGTGCACACCTTCCCCACACCCTTGCAATGATGTTTCTAAAAAATGAGACATCACACTTGCTCCTTGCACATGCAGAGGGGTTGGTGTCATAGACGCAGATTTCCCTGTTTAGGCTTTTGGAAGGCATGCTGCAGTTGTTTTGGCTTGAATACTTCTTTAGTTCTTTAGGTAGAATTGGCGTAAGGTTACAAATTACAATATAATATTTAGTTCACTTTTGAAGCCCGAAAAAAATTCCCTAGAGAAAGATTAGCGGACAACAGTTCTGATAATAATGGACTGAGCATCTAGTTTTGTGTACATACTGGTCATGCAGTTATATGTTATCTAATATGTTTTAGAAGTGTCTTTCAATTCTGGACATCAATGACGCCATTTCTCATCATGCCAAAAATATCTCATTCGTTAACTTCAACATTTTGCCCCAATCATGTTTGATTTTTTTTTTTTTGGTAAATGTAATCAGGTCATAAAACAATTTTTTTATTTTCTGCATCTCCTTGTGATCCTGAATGTTTAGTGTCTTCATCTGCTGTAAATTTCAGGTACTTGATGGACCCTGGTATGGAGTTTGTGAAATTCTTCGGGAAGAACCATGATGTGGATTCACTTACTGATGGTATAATTAAAGAAATAAAGCAATATAAGAAGTGAACACAAGTTCACGGCAACTATTTTAGAACTGTTTCCTTTTCTGCCACCGTCATTCACAGGCTTATTAGTGCAATTTTCTTGGCTATTCTGTCTGGTAAATTGGCGTTCGGTATTTGCATTAAATGTAACTGGGATCTTTATTGGAGGATCTGAACGTTGCATGCCAGTCCATTTGAACATTTAATAGTTCTTGCAATTCATATTGTAAGGAACAAAGTAATGATAACTTGCTCCATTTTCCTTTGGGGGCTTCATGTAGCGGCTCCAATGTAGTCTGTATGTGTGATTCCAAGCGCTGGAAAATGTAAGGATGTGGAGGTTGCCACTGAAGTTGTCAAGTATGGGTGTAACTGGTACTGAACGAGTTAAAACATTTTTGTATTCGGTACTTTACATTTTGCCAATCCTTAATAAAAATACTTATGGTCAGGGGGTTATTTTTGAAGTATTGGATTTCCTGTGGAACGTGTGTGTGTGTATATTTTAAATTTCAGGGTGAGTGGCTACCTTTTTCCACCGCCCTGACAAGTGACAAGAGGCTGTAGCTACCCTTCTTGTACCCATTCTTTTTAGGCTGAGGACCTTTTACGGTTCAAAGGTGTAGCGCATTGGGTTGTGATAATAAAAGGTTCAAAGGTGTAGCGCATTGGGTTGTGATAATGTCCACGGGTATCGTAACACACACCCTCTCTTGTTGTGCAGGAACTGCACCCTTTGGGTCCTGTGAACGTATGTTTAATGTTCCAATTTAGATGCAATTTAACATGCGTTTAGCAAAAGATGAACGGATATTTCATCTGTAGAGAAGGTACAAGTTTTGTGGAACTTGCGCCGAAAAAGTTACTGATAAAATGGCAGCAGCAATTTCCACTGCATTCCTCGCGAATCTAAGAGCCAGTGGTTTGCAATATAAAGCGAAAGACATCAAACTGAAATAACAATATACTCACAAGGGTACCGGTTTCCGAGACATCCAGTAAAATTGGAACAATACACAAGAAAGAATGCCGTGTTATTGACGAAGGATCCTAAGGCACCATAACGTATCTGCAAGGAGAGCTTCAGTTTATGTACACACAGCAACTAACACTAATTAAAACCTATGCTAGAAAAGAAGACGCGACATTGGATTGCGTGGATAATTTTAAAATGATCAACCATTTGATCCAACAATTTGAACGAGAGGAATTTAGAACTTTTGTCCTTCATGTGGCTGTAGTAGAAAGAAGGCAATGAGGAGAGAACAAGGAGGGAAGAAAAAAAAGGTGAAATCCTAAGGAGTTGCTTGTCAGCAGGCGCAGTTTGTAAGCTCTCTTAAATATGCATCAAAGATTGGGGCAGATTCATAAGATATTGACAAAAGGTTTCAGTTGCCAAATGATCCCTAAAAGGTTGTTTGGTAAATGGAACACTTTATGAGTGTTTCATGAATCTTCCATAATCATTATGGTAGATTCATGAACATGTAGTTCTAGTGTTTCATGGATCTGTTTAAACTTTGAGGTAGATTTATGAAACACCCATAGAGTGTTCCAATCCTCAAACAACCCTTGAGGGCCTTGTGAGGGATTGAGAGAAAGGGAGAAGGAGAGAGGGAGAGAGAACATAAGGGTGAAAACTTAAACGAGAGAAGAGGGACGAATCCTAGGTGCCCAGGGATTGGACTGTCGATTACCCAGACCAAAACTTTATTCTTTTGAAAATGAGACCAAACCCCTTGTTAAGTTAGGGTTTACATCCTAAACCTCTTTAGCTATCGGATCTTATGTTTCTTTGCCTCGTTTTTTGGGTTTTGGTCCATCTATACTGTGATGTTTTTCAAAAACTGGTTCCCTTCTTCAAGTTTTCTTATTATCTCCAAAATTTAGTTCTGTTTTCTGTGATTTTCAATACGAACACACTTTCGGTAACATACTTTTGGCAGTGAGATTTTAAGGGTTGAAAATCATGTAAAATGCATGTAATTCATGATACAAATTTCACATACTTCATGTTCCAAAAAAAAGCCTATTCTTTTGCTCATCCCAAGTTCTAGACCATAATGCAAAAAATAAATAAGAAAAACGTATACATCCTATCTCACTTCAATAAGATTCATGAATGCATTTAGCACATACAACAAGTTATTTAAATCTCTTCGAGGCCTTGGCAGATGAGCAAGGTCTTGTGAATGCTTTATTATGGTACTTACAAATATCTCCTTAAAGCATATACTTTCATTAAATCATAAAGCAAATAAAAAGCAAGTTAGCTCTTTAGCTAATCTTATGCATCATCGGAACAACCAAATTTAATTAGAAAGATTACAATGAGCCGTTCAAGAAACAAGCAATTAACAATGCACCACGCAACTTTCAAATCTCATAAAACAACCACTGAATTTCCTGGTTATTTCTCAATCAACCACCTTTGTGAGTAAAACATTAGAAACAATAGTTGAATTATAGAAAGACCCTTTAAACCAATTTTATTTAAAAAAGTTAAAAAGAATAGAAATTCTCGTCTCACTGAATGATGAGAAGCGATGGCCTTGACCTTCACGGGCTAACCCAGTGGTTGAGCTACGTTGTAGTTGGTGTGGGCAATTGGTCACACAAACCTACAAAATTTTATTTTATTTATATATAGAAACTTCATTAATTTTCAGTTTTTTTTTTAACCTAGAGTGTTGAAGTTTGAGACTTAAATTAGAGTGCCCCTTGACTAAAAATTTAAATTAGTTTGAGGGTCGATGCAGCGATTCATCAACCCTCACCAGACAGGGGCTTGACCCCCGACTAGTGAAGACTCAACCATTGACCCGCATTGGACAGTGCGAATGGGGTGCTAGGGTCATCACGGTCATTTTGACCCGCATTACCGGTTCAAGCTTACTTGATACCGAGTCTCCGATGTTCGCTGTTCGACGAGGGTTGACTCCATCATCCAATGGTATATAGTAAGGCTGTAAGGGGCAACAACAATTTCTTCTTCTTTTTTTAAATGTTTTTCCAAATAGTTGTGCGTAGCGATGGTTATGTTAAGTAACTATAAGTTTGACATGTTTCCTGTGAAGGCATTTATGTGAGTTAACCTGGAAAATTGAGTGGCCGTAAGATGAAGCAGAAAGTTGGGCGCAATTTTGTTAATAGCTCATTCCTCGGGCAGTTCTTTGTAGTTTTTTCATTTAGTTAATGCAATCCATGATATGTATTAAGATCCACATGACCCAGACTGATATTTGTCATTTCTTTATAGTCGACATTTATTATCTCATAACTAGGGAAGTCAAAACAATACAGTAAACCCCGGGCACATAATCTTCAAATTACACTATATACACAAATTTTGTCTTCTTTTTATTTGAGTGCTAGTTTAATCCATAGGGTATTCTATCTCTCATAACCATCTTATGTTGCGCATTAGAGTTTAGAAATATCCAAGCTGGTTATGTACACACTTTTGTGTGTGTGTATGCACAGGAGTGTGTAATGACTAAAATGCTCTCATTAAAGTGAAAAAAGAAGACTTTTGAATGGATAAAATGAGAATTATGAAAATATTAAAATGTTAAAATGTACAAAGCTTTAAAAAATATCTAAATATGTCATTGCCTCATTCATTCTTTCTTTTGGTGCATATTTGTTGCATGCAGAAGTTTGCATGCAACTCAATCTCTAGAAAAATAAGTGTGAGTGTACAAGAATCCAACGTAATACCTCTACGCCAATATAACAAACCTGGCATGCATATCCAAAATAATACCTCTAAACCAATATAATCAACCTGTCAGTTTCCAAGCTTGATAAATGTGCACAATAGATATGCTACTTTTAGGTGCATCATTCATGCATTCACTTGAATATATCTAACCACAACATTTTCATGTGAAATAATCCTTTCAGCTGTGGCATTCATTTAGTAGTTCTCTTCATGACATTCACCTTCTATTAATTATGATTCAAATTCTTCACCATTACTAAATGATGATAAGAGCACTGTCACTAATCAATCTGCAATAAAAATTCCCTAGAATTGATTTTCACTTGATTTCACATGCAATAAAGCATGATTTGTTGATGTCCAAAAGAGATGTGCAAAAGAAAACATAAGCATAAGGGCAATTTAGGTTGCAATGTGATTTAAAGAAGGCAAAAAGGAATTGGTTTTTTAGTTTTATTGAGGAATTGTTTCATTTAATGTATAGGTGAAAACAGATGTACAATCTAGTTTGAAGTAGATGGCGAAAGGTGATTTGGTTTCATGGTGCAATTCAACAAATATTATAGGAGATTCAATTTTTATTACCCATTCAATTTTCAATAGACAATTTCGTTAGAATATGCAATTTTAAACAAAAAGAATGTGGTTTAGTTTCAACAAACAAAATAGTCGTATAGATTAAGTTAGAGGGGATCTGGGCAAAAACCAATTGGCAGTGAAGATTGACAGTTTTGTTCTAACATGCGATTTAGTAATCACAGTAGTGAATGGTAGAGAGGCTTATATCAAAGATGTGATTTAGTTTGATAATTAGTGAAAACAGGTAGGCGAATTTGTTTGCATGATTCAAGTTAAATCACATGAAATTGATGGACCATACTTGTTGCTATAGCATTTCTGTAGCAAACCGATTTTGTCAACGTGGAAACTTTCGATATATTTGAATGTGCCACCACTGAAATGAAGTTTTGCATCTGCAGTAACAGTACAACATCGTAAATTGCACATGATTTTGAACAAAAGCACGATAGGATGAAGAGTACTTGCTGTTTCGTATGTACTCACAACTTTGCTTAATGGCTTTTGTTGTTTTGTTTCTCTATTGGTTTCTTGACTTCCTGTAATACTAGGCTCTTCTTCTTCATGGCTTCCTATCATTGTGCCTGACAAAGATGAAGATGAGTAGATGGTTTTAAGTGTTTTCACCAAACCAGGTCGAGGCCTATTCTTGACGAACACTAGCCAATTAATTTTTCCAACAAGGTGGAATAGGTTGATCATAAACATGATATAGGCCAACATGCTACATGAAACAAAATGTATAAAACAGGGGACGATGATCACTACTCTTTGTAACCCACTCCTTATAGCGAAGAAATGCAAGCTTTTAAAAAGTAAAAGCACCAAAATGACAAGAAGATAAAAGCAAAGTACATACAGTTGATCCATTTTTTTATTCCAGAATAAGGTGGGAAGAGATATGTTATGGCCCCATAGTCATTCCTGGGACACTACTTTTTGTGAAGATGGTTGAGCACAAAGCTCACTTGTTTTTCTAAAAAACTGTATTAAAAACCTTTAAGTATTTAGGTATAATGTCTAAACTTCTAAGGGCCGTTTAGCAACAGTAACTCATTGTTACTATCCCATGAATCTACCCTGAAAGATAGGGCAGCTTCATGGAATGTTGCAACAAGTGTTTTATGAATCCGCTCTATTTGGAATAGATTTATGGGATAGTAACAGTATGTTATTGATGCCAAACACACCTTTAGTACCTACGCGAATGAATGAAACTGCTATGTTACCAAGCTCTATTATTTTATACAGTCATGTTCTCGGACATATTAATGACTGGCTTAGTCCGATATCCACTTATTACTAGCCCAAGATTCTTAGATCTGCTTAGGGTGTTTCACACTGCATCCAGTTTCAACAATTCCCGCTACCGTGTGGTCCAAGTTGGGGCAACATTTGTTCAGAGCTGAAGGGATAACATACACTGGGAGGATCATACGCTGCCTTTCAAAGCGTAGGCAGCTTGAAGAATGATACATTACCTTTCCAAACACTTGGCAAAAGAAAGAACAAAGCAGATACATCTTTACTCAAAACGATTCTATCCAGTTCAGAAAAAGAAAGGTCACGTTGTTGTATGCAAAGAGAAGGCTAAGAGATGCCAACAGTCTTCCCCAAGATCCACAGCACAAGGGACAATTCGATGCCAAAAACAGTGTGCAGGGATGACCGGTCCAGCATCAAGCCAAACACAGAAATGCCTGCTTTGTTGTGCTCAAAATAGGTCACTGCAAGACAGACAGAGATGAGCGCATTAGTTAAGGAATAAGAAGAACATCATCCATTTGTTACTAAAACGATGTAACCGCTCACTGGTAAAGAGAGTTTATCCATATGGGCAGGCCACACAAGGTGAAGAATCAATTTAAGAAACACGTACTTGGGAGAAAAAGGACACACTGAAACCTTTTTTTAGATTTCATGAAAAAAGAGAGAAATGATGAGCAACAGTATTCATGAACCGGAGCTGTTAGTGTTGGGCCTGTTGGCCTTCTCCTAAGAGGGTAGTCAGAAGCCTGCTTATAAAGATGACCTTTCACAAAGTCAAGAAAGAGGTACGTTAACTAGGAAGCATCAATTTTTTCAAGATCAGACCTTTAGGTCTTTCGAATTTCTATGGCCATGCAAGAATTAGGGTTGATGTGGCATGATCTGGATTTGGATGTACCAAGATTCACACAGAATCAAAATCTAGAAGCATGCTTACTTGACTTAAGCTGGCACCATATACCAACTACCATGACTTGATTTTGAATTCTAGATATATTGTAATATTATCTGCAAATGAGAAACATGAGGAAGAAAGGAGAAAACCTAATGCCTGTCTCTTCTGGAAGGATGCTGCACTGGCCAAGGCAGGAACTATTAAGTCTTCATCAAAATCATCCTCATCTGCAGCCTCGTCGTCTGAATCAGGCTCAGTGGCACTTGAAGAGGACATGGGACTGACACGCTGATTGGCTGAGACACGAGTTGGGGTCTCACAGTCTAAAGTTTCGAAAGAATCACATGTCATGCAGATGTGCCACTTGGCGGCATGAGAGACGATAGCTTGTGCCTTATGCGTAATTTTGACTGCACTTCTCAAGCATATCAACAATCCAGTGAGAAGCACCACAGAGCACAGCTGCATAAACCTTTCAAATTTGTAGTAAATTGGTCATCTCATAGTTATAACGAATAATAAATGCATGAAGAACCAGAAAACAGAGGGAGGGAGTTTGAGATCCAATATATTTCTGCCATTTTGGTGCTGCTCATCATATGTTTTACCAAAAAAACAAAATAATCTTTTCTAACTCAAAGCTGCATTTCTAATACAAAGAAGAATTCAGCCTCGCGTAGAGAAAATTGAGCTCCCCGCAGAAGTACCATTAAAATTGAAGATTACCTAATCTTTTAGCACTTCCAATGGCCAATGTCTCAAATAATTTATTGGCCTACTTCTGCGAAAATTAGAAAGCCAACCTAAAAAAGCTCAAAAGGTTGTCGGAATGGTGGTCATTTATAGCTGTCAAGAGATTGACAGTTCAAACGATCTTCGCACGTTGCAGAATAACATGAAATAAAAGAATTTCTTCTAGCTAAGACAAAGCCGCGCTTTTATATATATATAGGAAAATTCACTCTCGTGAGACTGAGATCCCCATAAAAGTATTAAGTGAAAGAAATGCATGATCTTTTATTACTTCCAATAACAAATGTCTCGAACACTTTCTTGACCAAATTCTCAGAAAAAAAAAGAACCTTAAAAAAGACTAAGGAGTTGGCATGGTGGTATTACTGTGGCTGTCCGAATGACTGACAATTCACATTATCGTCACTCCTCCCACAATAACAAAATGGGTATATCTGTGAGATGATCTTTAGGGCCTTGTTTTCGAGAGGACATAGTACAAGCTCTTTCTTACCGACTTCCAGGAAAAAGAAGATGCCAAAAACAGCAATTTGAAAATCGTTAGGAATTTTAGTTCGGTGAAACTAGCTAGGCTGAACAAGAATGCCCCTCAAAATTCTCAATTTTTTTGAAACAGACACAGACACACAGCACACATGCAAGTGCGTGCACCCATACACACACACATATATATGATGACTGTGGCTATCTAGAGTCACCCAGCTGTCTCACTAGAGTCGTCCATCTACATGGGTAGAAAGGTGTGAAACAATCTCATCACTTTTTTTTCATTGTTTTTCTCTTAACCATCCATCATACTAGATTGGCTAGATTGGATGGCTATGATCAGATGACTAGGTGACTTTGAAAAGCCAAAGTCACCATTTAATTTTCATATATATATATATATATATATATATATATATATATATATATATATATATATATATATATATATATATATATATATATATATATATATATATATATATATATATATAGAGAGAGAGAGAGAGAGAGAGAGAGAGAGAGAGAGAGAGAGAGAGAGAGGAAATTAAATCAGCAGGCCAACATGGAAACATCCATTGAAGGATGAGATTTTTTTTTTCCATTTTAACTTACTCAAAATTGTTGCAAATGGTGCCTTCCTTGATAACAGTTTACTGACCATGGTCTGTAGCCACGGAATTTGCCATTTATGACAGTTTTAGTGTACTAAACTTCTCAAAAACCTAGAGTAGCTATGCATATATATCGTTTGATTGCTAGGATGGAAAAACGATGCATGGAAGAAAAACGAGAATACACAAAACTTTGTGGTTCGGTCAAAGTTGGCCTATGTCCACGACCCCTCTCTCTTTTGAATTTTTGTAGAGATAGATAGAGAAGAGATGATTTTTTTTACTTTATTTTAGTAAACACAAGGTTACTTGACCTGTCAATATCATCTGTTTATATTGATAATGTTTTACATTTGGAATTCTTTCCTTATCACCACGCCCAGCTCGTAATTGATTAGGATCTTCTTTAGATTGGCCTGATCTTCTTTCTGCTTTAGTCTTATCGTTAGGATCTCCTTCCGCAACAGGTGCCTTAATCTAGGGCTGGATGTGTGGCAAGTGGACCTATCCTTTTCTCCCTCAACATCCCCTCTTAAACTAATCTCCTTGAGATGAAGCTTGTCTCACAATCCAAAAAACCATGGACCAGGGAGAGCCTTGCTAAGGATGTTGGCAACTTGTTTTTCCGGACTTAATTTCTTCCTTTGCAACTCTTTCTAGGTTCGCTGCCATGTTATGGAGGTTTCATTTTCTCTTTCAACAAGGATTAATTAAATATTGGACTTGCAATCTAGAATTATACACCATTCAATTTTTTTTTTTGAGGCTTCCCGGATGCAGAAAGTACTATTTTCTTTTGCATCCAAACATGCAAATAATGTTGCCCTAGAAGCTCAGATCCATGTGCATGACACATACGCCTTCTCGGCAGACTGAATTGCACAGGATATACACCCATAAAAAAAACAGGGTTGGGGCATTTTAAAAAAATTTGATCATGAAGTGTACTTTTTAATCTCCTTTTTATCTATTTCAAAACCATCTTTTTTCACTTTATGAAGGATAGTCTTGTTATTACACACCACTCTTGTCATGCTCAAGGTGTGCATAAAACATTTGTCATACACTGGGAGCTGTAGAGGGTGCAACCCCATACAGATAACCGCCTCTCCTTCATGGTTACTACCTTTTAGGGAGTGTAAGGATCGCGAGGTGATTTCATCCCAAAACATCTTAACGCACCTTATAACTCCACGCATTGAGGAGGTTGACTATGTATCGCCCGTATACAGAGCCAGCATTCTCTCAAGTTAACGACTGAGTTACGTGCATGGGCCAACAACGAAATAGTGCTAATATATTAAGGTTCCAGGGAGACTTACAGCAACATCACCAGCTTTGAAGAGATTAATGTGCGCGGTCGACCGGGTAGTGGCCAGCAACGACGCAAATTGGCTAATGGTGACGACGATCAATGAGGAAATGATGAAGGCTCGATACCGGTGGCTTATGACTCGAAGCTGTTTACGTACGCGCAGGTGTTCGCGCAAGATGGTTTCCACATCGGACTCCGCTTGGAAGACTTTGGTGAAATCCTGGAGCCTAAGTATCTGTAGATGGCAGATCAGCTGGAAAAGCACACAGACGAGGAAGAAGATGGACGTCCGGTACACCCACGACGACAGTTCCAGAATGCATGAGACCGTGTCGCTTACATAAGCGTTCCAAATGAAAGGGATCTTTGCTGTTCCGTAAACGTACCACCATGCCTTGTAGCCGATCTCCACGACGAAACAAGGGAGGACAAAGCATGATAACAGCCTGAATGAACTCTGTTTCCACAAACAAAGGAAAAGGATGTAACGTTTCTTGCTGTTCGTGGTGATGATGTATTTGGAGAAGATAACAGAAAGGACTTCCTGATCAACAATTCAAGAAAGAGAGACAGAGATAATCTTGGTAATGGTTTCGATCAGATATATATAGAACGCACATTTAGCTGGTGAGAGTACTGCTGCCGGACTTTTTCGCTTTCATCACAGAGCTTGTCGAGGAAGAGGAACCTCCGGAGGCCATACTTCCGAACAAACGAAGACAGGGATAGGAAAGACAACGTGGAGATGGAAGTGAGGGAGACCTCCACAAGAAGGTCATAGGGCCTCTGGTGTTTGGGGTCGCAGGCAGGGCACCAGAGAATAAGGTGGGAGAGGATGGGAACCCCGAATGCGAGGACGAGGAAGACGGACCAGCAGAGCGTGGTTCGCCATGGATCAGACTGGTCCACGCACATCCATCTCAGGCATGTTCTGAAACTGCACAGCTCGTCATCAGCCCGCGAGACGGACCTGGTGAGGGATTTCTTCCATAGAAGTGCCTGCTCCTCCGCATCGGCATCCATGGTGCCTGCAATTAAAGTCTGGTCTTATCCTGCGGACGAGGAGGAGGGTGATGATCACCACTGCTTGATCTATCTCTCTTCCTTTGATTCATGCCCTACCCATAGCAGTGACCGGTTAGATCAAAACGTGGAGAGTTGGAGGCATCAAAACTTTCTCTTTTCCTTCCTTCGGCAATACCTAAATGATCATGCCGGATGATACACTAGATATGGATTGATAAAAAATAGCAACACATGGAAGTGGTGCACATTATCTCACTCTCCTGAAAAACCTATGTGCCAAATGTTCTCTCTCTCTCTCTCTCTCTCTCTCTCTCTCTCTCTCTCTCTCTCTCTCTCTCCCCCTCTCTCTCTCTCTCTCTCTCTTGTTTTGGTTACCTGGGTTGATTGGTGACTTGGTCCTTATAACCACCCAACAGGAAATGGCCTTTTTCCAAGTTAACTTTGTGATCGGAGGCCATGGCCTTGCTCTAATTCCAACTTACACCCCAGAAAAGGTAATAATTAACTAAGTTGTTCCATGAAATTTTGACATTGAAAAACACAAGTTAGGGGGAGGGTGGGGGCCTCCCTAGTCCCCTGAGTAGAATGAAATACTCTCCTGCTCACCCAAGAAGAAGGATAAGGAAAAGAAAAAGTTAAATAGAAAGAAGAAGACAAGAGGGGAGGCACCTTGAGAATAAGACCTGAAAGCTTGAAAAGACCTTGAAAGGAAGAGGAGAACCCGAGACCAAAGGAAAATACAAGAAAAAAAGAACAATAAAGAGACAAAACTCACCTGAAAAGAAGAGGAAGACAAAAAATTCTGCCCATTTATAGAGGAGTAGGCCTCTTAGGGGTGGCACAGATTTCTAGGGTAGTTGGGGTTATGAAAGTGAGGAAAAAATGTTAAACCTTGACAACTGTTCTGGTTTATCTAAAAGTGCATGACATGATATCAGTGATTCAGATACAGATCTAAACATGGATTAAATATTTAAAGTCCATAGTTGATATTAAAGAAGGTGGCACAACTCTTCCCCAAGGCACTCACCATTGGCAAATGATCCTTTGGGCATGTTCGTTGGCTGTGGATTCCACTATTCAAGTGGGATCCCGATGTTAACTTTTAAAAAACTCGTTCATGGTAGTACACAGGAAATAAATTATAGATTTCAAAGGCAAAACTAGGATTTGTTTTCATGGATTATAATTCCACTACGAGCAGTGCTGCACTTCGTGCTAGTTTCACCTCTGCATGGCGCAGCTGTGCTTCACCTTCACATGTGTTCATTACCATAGAACGAACGTCCACCAGCAACTGATGACGATTACAGGATTCTACAAGGTAAATTGACGGCACTTGCAACATTTTGGCACGCATTGTCGTCCCACCCCCTCCCTCTCTTTCTCTCTCACCGGTTGCCTTTCTGCCCTACTGGCTCCTCTCTCTCTCTCTCTCTCTCTCTCTCTCATATGGTTGCCAATAGTGTTTCTATTCTACAGGCTTGGTATCTGTTTGCCCTCTTTCGCTCTCCCCCAAGGCCTTAGTTGCCGGAAGCCACCACTGGCCATTTTGTTATACCAGAAGGTGATGCAGTTCTGTCACACACACGCTCTCTCTCTCTCTCGCTGCACAGTGGTGGGGGAGCCAGTAGGATGGCTATCACAGCACGGTGGTGGGGGAGCTGAGGAACACCTGATTGGAGGACAATCACTGCAAAAGTTTTCATATGCCAAAACACTTGGGGAGATCGTTTGTTAGCCCTTTTTTTTTGCTCTATCATAGTTTACATCAAAGATGACTCTAGTAACATGGTAAGAGTCATATTTTGCGTATATTGTGGTTAGAAGGGGTGTTTTGAATTATGATCTCATACTGCACTTCATTGTTCTCATGTTGTCAATGGTACCTTCTTCTCTTATGACTAGTTGCCTCCACCTCTTTTCTACTATGCTCAAGTTCTCTTTAAAGCATGTGGCCATGTCAATGGCATCATCAAGATCTTTTGAATGATTGCCCATTACCTTATTTTTCAACCCATCTTTATGTCCTCTTACAACTTTGCGCATTAGGTCTGCATCTATAGTGTAAATATGTGGACAATATCTTTTCAAGTGGCAAAATTTGACCACATATTCATTCATATTCATTTGCTCAAGTTCCAAAAAATCTTGCATGTGATTTTGACGTGTGAAAGCTGGTATGTAGGCATTTTTAAAAGTGTCACTTAAAATCCTTCTATGTTACCTCTTGTTCAGCAAACTTCACTTCACACTATGTCTGACCTATCCCTCGACATCTCTTTTTAACATCAAGGTTCCAAATTGAACATTCTTATCGTCAGGTACATTCAGGGTAGCAAAGATCTTCTCGATCTCCTTTAACCACTCTGCTGCATCATCTATTGTACCATTCCCATTGAACTTTGGTGGGTGCAGATTCATAAATTTTCGTGTGTGTTATGTTTCTTGTCTCATGATTTTTTATTCTATTGGTCCCTCCACTGCTTCCACTAGAAGGAGCACTTTGCACGAGATCATGCATCGATCCTGTGATTATCTGTAGTGTGTGCATGATGAACTCATGTTGTTGCTGGATGCCTCCCAATGATGCTCTAGACCCGGTATCTGCATTTCTACGCCTCTTGTTTCCACCTTGAGTGTGTGCCATCTAAATCACACATTCAAGAAGAAAAATCATGAACAAAATTTTCATGCGTATATTTAAAGCATAATTCTAGGGCGGTTCAAAACTTTGGGTCTTTGCCCAATTTAAATATAAACACCCTTCTACATCGGGCTTGGATGACTTTTCTCCTTTTCTGCAATTGACACTTGACATTGGACAAGAATTTTAGGCACTATGCTCTGATACCATAGTTGTCATGACTCAAGTTTTAACACCTTTTTTTATAGATATAATATAAACAAACAATAAGTCTTAAAAAAGTAAATCAAATCATGAGTAGTGACCAAACAAAATAGATCCAAAGCAAAGAATGACACATCCCAAGGACCAAGTAGACCCCAAACAAAAGATTACATTGACTCAAATGACAATAAGCACAAGAATCCTAGACTTGACTCAATGCCTAGATCGCCAATCTCAGTTCATCACAAAACTGAAGGAGTCCACCCAAAAGCCATCAGTCAATCAAGAGATACCAGTAGAGATAGGAGGGAGAGGGCTATATATATATATAGACCAATCTTCATCAAACAATCCACACAGACCGAGGCTAACCTGTAGTGAAGCCTTCTGAGATATCTCAGATCGCCACTGAGCAGGGCCTCACCACCTAGCCTTAACCCAAGCGGTAGACGGGCCCCTCAAGGCACCCGGGTTGAGGGACCAAAATGCCTTGCTTTCCCAAAGTAACAAAAACAGAAGCACGGGCCCTTGTGCCTTCCAATACCCCATGGGTAATCTAGTACAAAGGAATGGCCAGCCATAGTGAGCTCAAACCACACCAACTCCTCTCAAGACAAAAACCATCCACTCGACCCCAGCTCACACTCCCATGTATAATTGTCATAATTGGTGTTCCCTTATGCATATAGGCCTTACATCACTGAGCATATTCTTGTAATCTCATGGAGTCCAACCTTGAGTACGATTTCCAAAGGCTAAAACAATTGTCATGCCAACAGTCCCGGGTAGGACCAGGATGCACCAACATAAAACACACAACAGAAGTCACTCATGCACAATTCCTGTCAACCTTCCGATGTGCAAGCCTTTATACATAGTGTATAGATGATAGTAAGGTTGTAATATGAATAATAATTATAAGTTGCTGAGGTAAAAGATAGTACTCATAGCGTAGGGACTGCCCTATTCAGAACCAAGTCCAGTAAGTAGTTTTACCCAATTAAATTGTTACAACTATGAAGTATTAGATCACTTTTGAGAAGGACATGCCATATTTGCATTGCAAGGATAAGAAGCAGTTTGATTGGTCTTGGAAGACTAAATTGGAGTCAGCAGATTTGTAGGCAATCAGAAGCAAATTCATTTACAAGTATGGGAATATCCAAAACTAGGTGCAGCATGTAGTTCTTATATATTCTATCTGGTTGCCGAGAAATAAATATATATATAAATGTATAAGGTGTAATTACATGTGTTCAAAAATATAAATGGGTATATGTATTGTAATGTATGAGATGTTTATCTAATAACAGATAGAATATGGTACTATGTTCAAGATATAGTTACATGAAGCATGTTGTGGCACCTTTGTGTTGAAATTGTTCGTTACATATGTTTCTAGTTCCGTGAAAGTTTAAGTATGCTATAATTGATAGTACGTGCGCATAACAGCTGTACGTGATCAGTTTGAAGAATGAAACACTGCGAAATCAGATGTTTTGGACGGTAAATTATATGAAGGAAGGAATCCCGTGTAACAGAATTATAGGCTATTGTTTGGTTGATATAATTATACCTAAATACTTATTTTAGACATAAAGAATTCTCATGTTGCGGAAAACTACAATGAAATTTACAGCAACTTATATCTCCTTATGCCTGAACATTTACCGCTAAGTATTCAGTAGTAACAAGGAATCGATAGTAGTAAAACTGTAAAAGCATGACTAAGGTTCAACAAATTTAATCAAAAGTAATGGATCTATGAACTATTGTCCTAAGCATGCTTAGCCACTAGCGAAGCCTAGGGTTCATGTATTTTCAAGGTACTATATATATATATATATATATATATATATATATATATATATATATATATAAGCATATGTGCATTGACACTATAAGTATTGATGCAGATAATCAGTACAATAAGTGATCATTGGGACATGATGCATCAAAATGTCATTGGAAGGGACGGGCTAAGATTGCAATGCAACTGAAATGTAAAGTGTGATCAAATTTTATAAAGAAACAAGAACTCTTATACTTCATGAAGAATATGTTCACGTGTCTTCACGTGAAAAAATTTACGGTGGTAGGACTGTGCTCGAGGGACCCAATCTGCTGAACTGAGAATGCACGTGCTCTCATTGTGATTGGTTTTCTTGAGCAGCAAACTCTATGGAAAGCTGCATATGAAACAGGATTAGCACCCAACTAAAGGTACTGCTTTTTATTACGTCCATGTGTTATGATCATTACATTTCAACAACCTATATCACAACAAGACAAATCAATTCTAGGATTCTTTTATGCTAGAGCTTGCATAATCCATAACCTTACTCAACAAAGCCATCTTATTGGTACAAAACATGGCATGTAGAGACCATGGGTGTGACCTAGGGGATTATGGATATTTTTTGTGATTATACATAGATATTGGAACATGTATATTTTATAGCCATCCATGGAATTACCATGCTGAAAGTAACCTAGTGCATTAGATCACGAATTGATAAAGCTAGGCATGGTTGTGGTTGGACTGAAATTTCGCTGGAGAACAGATTACAGAGTTTCTTAGTTTTATTGAATGAGCATGGTGATGTGATGGGATAACGCTTGCGGTATGAGTGGCTTAACAACATTATGAGAGATGAATTAGAGGGCTGCATGTTGGGGCATGAGGATTGCTTACACTGATTGTATAAATAATTTTTTGTGATCAATAGTAAATTTTAATAAAGGGTGATCATGTGAACAGATTAAATGAGTTTAGTAAGAAAAGAATAATACTTGCTCATGTCGATCGTACCTTAGTTTTGTTACAAGTAAGAGTTTCACTATGCAATAAATCTGTGTTAATACCTATATATATATAGTTTAGAATTATAAATGTGATAAAGAAGGCATAATACTGGACAACTTAGTTATCTTCGAAGTAAAGTGAGGAAGCATGTAGATTTCTTCCCTTCGCGACATAACTACTTCCCTATTGGTATATTTATGTATATTTTGATGCAAGTATATGTACAAAAAGTGCTAAAATAAGGATTTTGGTCGTCCAGGTGTGCTTCATGACCAGCATGATACCATGTCATGGTATATAGCTATGTGGAAATTGGCATAGGTACATTCATTATATAAGTCTGAACTTATATTGAAAGTAGAAAAATGATAAATACATTACATTATGATCTAAGGAAATATATACATATATTTGCTTACACCCTTATGGGTTGAACTGTGTACATTACACACACATATATATATATACACACCTAAGTCACACGGATACATTTGTTTGCCCACGTATCCCGTGTTGATACGCTGATACGGCAATTCGGACATGGATACGGCATGGATATGTTTTGGATCGGGTCTGGGTCAGACCCAATCCAAACCCAAAAAACCCAATTTTAACTTGTCGAGCTCTTCTCCCATTCACCTAACGAGTGACGAGACTTCACGTTAGGGTTTATGCAGATCTGATCCTCGGCAGCTATGGCGGGCGACGGTAAAGACTTCGAGCGACCCAAGGCGACGTCCGGTCATGTCCGGCGGCAACCGACGACGGACAAGTAAGTGGATTTTCTTTTTTTCTTTTCGATATTAGAAGTTAGGGTTCGTGTTCTTCATTTGGGAGCTTTTTTTTGTTTTTGGATTCGCCGATTTGGGGGTTTTTTTCTGTTTTTGGATTTGCTAATTTTCACAACTGCACAATACATATCAATGAGTTCGATCTTTCTGAAATTGACCATTTTGCAGTGACATCTTTGTCGAGTGCTTTTCACTTGAACAGTAAACTCAGTAAAGGGCAACAACAACGGCTTGTGGTGCTTCTGTTCTAGCAGCCGTCGATATGGTCTGTTACAGATTGACAACTTGCACTTGTTCAGATTCTCTGAAGTGGGAATCGGTGCATTTTGTTTTACATTAGATTTGAAAACCATCTTTCTATCCCAAGCCCCACTTGGCATTACATTTACATGACCAATAAAGCATAAGAAGCATATTTGTATGATTTTCCCTATTGTAAGCATTCCTCTGAACCAGACCTGTTAGGGACTTTGTTAATTATTAATTTGTTATGCCTCCTTATGCACTTATCATCTTGATTTTTGAGATGTTGAACCTTTGTGTTTTATTCCTTCAATTGTATGTTCATTATATCTTTTTATGTAGTATGGCAGACAAACAATGTTTTGTTTGTGACTTTAAGAGTGTACTATTAATTTAATGTTTTTTTAATTTATATTTATGAGAATATTATATTTGCCGTATCCGCGTATCCTAGAATTGTGAAAATTGTCATGTCCATACCCGTATCCCTATATCCGCACCCGTATCACACCCGCAGAGTGCATACATACAAGTGTACATTATATATTTATTGTAAACGAAGTACAACACTTACCTAAATAGAACCAGGTCTAAACCAGCAGCTCCTCCAACTCCTTGTTTTCTGACTGAAATAACAGAGGGGGGAAACCCAATGGCTGCCAACCTTGTTCTCCACCAAGGATGTTGCAAAAAATGGGAGATATTTCTCTCTCTTCTCTCTAAAATCTTGATGGAGGAATTTTCACCACCACTACTGCAGCGAATGGATGAATCAAAGGCTGCCAAAACGAGTCAAACAAGCCCTCCACAAGGACATAAAAATTTCTATCCGAATTTGCTCCTCCCCTTTCTCCATTAAAGGAGGTGACTCTTTGGTTTCCTCCATATTCCTTAACAAAGCATTTGTCTTTCCTGTCTCTTAACTCTCATTCTTTTTCCCCAACCACTTCATTTATTTTTATAACTACTTCATTTTAATTGAATGCCTTCATTTATTCCTATTGCTTCCCCATTAAGACCTAATAACAAGTTTCGATTGGTTCCAAGGTTACATGCAAATAGATACACAAATAAGTATACACACACACACACACACACACACATATATATATATATATAGCCTTAACTTATAATTATCTCTTAAACCATATATATTATATGTGTTTACATGCATGTCACTAATTGCACTTGCTTGAAATTATAGGGCATTGCTGTGAATGTGGAAGAACACTAACTTTCTTTATTCCATGTCATTTGGTATGAGTTTCAAAAAGCAACTCTTGCAAAATAAGAACAAGTGAAATGATGCATGAAGACATGATGGTGCTATAACAACATCATTTTCATCAAATGACTGGTTCTAGCCTACATGTTATAGATGGGCCTCCTAGACATGATTCACGCAAGCCCTCAAGGTTGTTGAGACATTTGGCAGATAGTGCACATATTATTCGATGGCAAAGAGCCAAGTGCACGTGACTGATTAATGTTTTTTTATTGTGTTTATGTTTCCAATAAATTGCTATTTCGAAGCATTGAGAAGCTATGCTAAAGCCTTTTTTTTGGCATAGTTGTGATGCTGACCAAGTGTTTATGTTCTTATTTTAGTGTATGAGCAAGAGGCAAAGCAACTTGACCACCTGCAAATCTTCTAACATCGACCCAACAATACCATAATGCCTTATATGCTGAATGTCTGTCAAAAACAAATCCAAATTACAAATATAGTTGAACAATGTAAGAAATTTCCCGATAAATATAGTAGATAACCAAGTCATGCATTATCCACAAACTTATGGATTTTGGATGATCCATTCAATAGTCAGAGCACTTCACATTCATTCCAAGCCTGGATCGCAGATATGAAAGTCAAACCATGACTACTCATAGCATGAAGAAAGAAAAGGAAGCAAAGAGTAATCAGGATTGGTCAGAGCAACTCACATCCAAATCAAGGTAAGTTTTATAGGAGGAAATCAAACACAAGGAAATTAGGACCGTGCCACAACCATTTTTACAAATAGGTTAGTTGGACATACTTTTTGGAGGTTTTTCAGCCCATCAGTCAAGTAGTCACTGGCAGCCATTGTTACAAGACCAAGCGATGAAAAGACATTTTTAGCTAGCAAAAAAGGAGTGTATCAGGTTTTATCAATATTTATATGCAATCTGGTTGGTTTTTTACCAGATTGCAGTCAAATATTAGATTCTAGTGCATCTATGAAACTGCATATCAAATTGAAATCTCATCTAGTTATATATGTTTGATCCGTGTATTTCTCTACTCAAAACGTTCAAACATGGAGATGTGAAATTTCACCTTATATCCTTATGCCAATCCTTATGCCAGATCAAACTATTACACAATAAATTAGAAAGAATACATCAAAACAGAAAATAATTGATTTTTTTTTTTGAAACAATGTATTTGTAATGCAAATTAAGGAATTGTGAGGCTCACATACAATGGAAAAAACAGTAACAAAAGAATGAAAAGCTAGGATAACTTATAGAAAACATGTCTCTACTTATTACCTTGGAATTCATTGATCATCTTTCCTACACAATTCCATAAGCTGCCATTAACCAACAATTTAGTGCCAAAAAAAGACAGAAAAATGGTGAATAATGTTTAGAATAATTTCAGAACTATTGCAATATAGTGTAGATTCATAATTCTAAGTTAACCAAGGAGGAGTTTAAGTGGAAAACTAGAATGGAAAGGACGAGCTAAGCATGTTGGAGTCTATGATTGAAGAAGGGATAGAATCTGGCATAATCAACCATGATTACACAGTGATTAGTTACTCACTTTGGATTTCACCACAATGATTCACATATCAATGCAAAAACACATAATGCAGGCATGACTACTTTAGTTTTCAGGAAATATGAACTAAAACCATGGATGCAACACCAATAGAACTGCTAGACATACATCTATAAAGGCATAGTGAGAGATGCTAACAGATTCTTGTATTTAGGATACATCCATTCCCACTATAATAGTTAAAAAACATTTGAAGTTAAGCTATAAATACCTCTAGAATATTACTTTTCTAATAGGTGGGCACTAGCTCCTCAGTCCGAGGAAGAAGAGGTTCAAAGGAATTCTTCTTTGGAGAATCATGAGTAAGGGCATAAGACTACTCTCCTGTCTTAGAAAAAAGAAAATCCCCATGAGAATCCAGATCTACATCTAGGCTATCTCGATATAAATCATATAAGATAGATGTCGTGAACTTTTCGAATGTTTCTTACATAGTATCTTCAACTATTTCAATATTAGAGCATGTCTCATTGCCTATTGGACTCATAGCTGCATTAAATACATACAATCTCACCATCTTAGAGCATGTCTCATTACTCTGATGCGAAAGTTGATATACACATTTACAATAGCAAAAAATGGTCTACCAAGAGTAATGAGAGTCTGCCTTTGTGCATCTACACCCTCCATATCCAAGATAACAAAATCAACTAGAAAATAAAAGTCTTCAATCTTCAATAGCACATCTTTCAAAATTCCTTGTGAAATCTTAATTGATTTTTCTACTAGTTGGATCGTCATTGATGTTGGTCTCTTCTCACCAAGTTCAAGTGTGTCATATAATAGAACATTTACACTTACTCCCAAATCTAACAAAGCTCATTCAATGCGAATGTTGTCTATGCCATAAAGAATAATAGAGCCACAAGGGTCCTTGAGCTTAGATGGACTCTTCTGGAGGAGCACCTGATTCCCTACTTGTTCAATAAGACCTTGGTCGGATTCTGTCCAGATCTTCTCTTCTAAGCGCAGAGTCATTTCAGACACTTGCCTAATGGCTATAAGTTTTGATGGATCAATCTAGAGTCCTCACAACAGCACTATTCTAGCAGTAACATGCCTTGAAGGGACATTAGAGAAGTCAACAGGAAAACATTTTCTTCTTACCAGCTATTCAGCCCTAGATTGCATAGGCATATATATACCCACGCCAGTTTTGTATTAATCTACATAGTTACACAAAATTATAGAAGATGCCATCATGACAAACTAATGGCCCGTGAGATAAGTTTTCCCAAACCAAACATATTTGGATCTAGATCCAAATCCATTTGGGCCACCTTCTAACACCCTCTCTCAAGTTGTGCATGATCTTTTACCATGCACAACTTAACTTTGAGAAACCAGAATTGGTGATTGGTTAACCCCTTGGTAAGGAAATTAGCAACTTAATTATCTGTCCAAACATGACATGGTGCAATCTCCTTATTCTCGACCTTTTGTGAACAAAATGCTGATCAATCTCAATATGTTTGGTCCTACTATGAAGAATGGGTTAAAGGTTATGTTGATGGCACTTTGGTTGTTGCATAATGGGGATGATCAAATGATTAATTCTCTTAATTCACCCAATAAATTCCTCACCCAAATAGCCTTGGCTGCCCCGACTGCCATAGTTCTGTATTTTGTATTCGTGCTAGACTGAGCATGGTCTTTTGTTTCCTACTACTCCAAGATGCAAATTATTTTCTAATAATAACATAATAACTTGACAGGGATCTTCTCTTATCAAGATCTCCAACCAGTATGCATCTATATAAGTAATACGTTCATGCCCCTTGTAAAAGTTCTGATTTTTTTGGAGACTAGATTGTTTGTTATTGTTCCCTTCAAATATCTCAAAATCCTTTTGACAACATCCATTTGGCTCTCCTTGGGTGCACACATGAATTGGGTCACTTAGTTTATGGAATAAACAATGTCAGGCCAGGTAATTGTAAGATGTTGTACCATCAACAATATTATGTTATTAAGTATGATCATTATATAACTATCTCCTCTGAACTCAACTTCTGGTTCAGCACACTAGGAGTGCTAACAAGCTTGCAAATAGTCATCCATGTCATGCTCAAGAAGTCTAGAATATATTTGTGTTGTGTCAATGCCAAACGATCTTGTCGTCTGTCAACTTCCACTCCTACAAAATATCACAATGCCCCTAAATCGTTCATCTTGAAACTCTTCATTAATATAGCTTTCACCTTGAAATGTGATAGTCACAATCTCTGGTGATAACAATATCGTCAATATATATGAGTAGCCAAGTAGATATATTCTTGCTTTTGTCAAAAAACAAAGAATGATCAATAGGACTTCTATCAAATCCACATCTATAGATTTCTTAGGAAAAATAGTTAAACCATGATCAAGAAGCTTATTTTAGACCATAAAGAGTTTTACATAAGACCATAAAGATATTTACAAAATCTATATGCCTCCTTTGTAGATCCTATTCAGCATAGCCCGATGATTGTTCCATGCATACTTATTTCAAGTCTGCATGTAAGAAGGCACTTTTAATATCAAATTGACTAAGTCTCCAACCATGGTCAACAACCAATGATGTAATAATGTGCATTGTACCCATCTTAACCACTAGACCAAAGTCTCATCATAGTCTTGCCCAAACTGATGCGTGAAACCTTTTGGCAACCAATTTGACCTTATATCTTTCAATGCTTCCATTTGGTTTATATTTGACTTTGTAAATCCATTACATTCTTTTTCTTGAGGTTTCGATCCCACTTACCAAGTTCTGCATTCATGTAGGGATTTCATCTCTTCATTCATAGCCTCTACCCATTGTTGGGACTTATATGCTTCATCATAAGAAGCAGGTTGTTTGTGCTCAAAAATCTAAGTCATGAATAGTTGGAAAGCCAAGAAGAAGCTTTCACAAATGACCCATCGATCTATGAGAAGCTCCGCACATTCAGACCTTGCTGACTAACTAAATTTGTTATCTCGTATGTCTTGATCTCTTCCACCATAGATTAAACCTGAAAATCATTGAGAAGCAGCTTGTTTTATGTGAAAGTCATCACAGAGCTATGTTCATTTTGAGAAGGGATCATTGCTAGACTAAACTCTTCGTGCATGTCCATTGACAAAAGGACATGAAGATGCATTTGATGGAGCTTCTCTAGACAAAAGTTTTAAACTCAACCAAGGATCATAAGTTTCATTTTGCAAGGACACTGAATCAATCGAGGCACATTCGTTATCAAAGTTGTTTTCTTCAAAAACACTAAATTCCATGAAGTGCATATTTGTCTCCTGCTCGGATCATAGCATCAAAATCTCTTATACTCGTTTGCATATCCAACAAAAATGCACTTTGAAGCTTTGTCTCGAAACTTATTTCTCAAAGATGGATCAATATGGACCTAGCAAACACATCCAAATACAAGAAGGTCATTATAAGTGGGAGGTTCTCCATAAAGGACACATACAAAGATTTGAGCTTCAAGATGGTCATAGGCAATCAATTTATAATGTAAACAACAGTCTCGAAATGCTAGTTGGTACCTTAGCATCATGTAAAATACTTCATATTCTAGTCTGATGCCATTTAGAATTTGTTGAACTTTATCATGATTTGGAACAACACTCCCAATCACAACAAGTTGGTCTGTGATCTTCTTCATTTGAGCCACATACTCCATAATGGACTTTGTTCCTTTCTTGACATTCAGTTATAGGGTTCGGGCCTTCAAAACATGAGAATATGTATATGCAAGAATATCCCTTAGTTCTCTTGTAGTAAGTTTGTCAAAAATAGTAGGAAGTACCTCCTCTAAAAGTGTCTAAGTGATGTATGTCATGAGCAACTCATCTTTTTCCATCCATTTGACATATTTTGGGTTATGTTCCTTGATGATGAAGACCTCTCCTTTGCCATCCTTGCTTTCCTACGAGACAAACTGTAGTGGGGCAGCAAAGATGCCCGAACAAATTGTGGCTCCCTATAAAATGAACTATTTGTTGCTTCCAAGTCAAATAATTTATATTAATAAGATTTTTGGATAATAAGTTGGGTCAAAAAACTAGAAGAAATGTCATTGTTTGAAATAACATCCATAGATGAGGCAAGAGGACAAAGAAAAGTTTCGCAAGAGGCCGGCTATATATTGACAAAAGGGAAGACATTGAACATAAAGAGATAAGCTTAACAGTATGGCAATCAAAACCCACAAAAGAAACATCACAAAAGATAAAGATTAAGGAATAAAGAGAAAATAAAAATAGGTGTACAATTGACATATAAAAGAAATATGGGCACAAGGACTGCTGTAATACTAACTTAGCTTAGATAAGAGAATGGAGAGAAGAGAAAGTAAACAAAATTTGGGAGAAGCGGAGGATATGAAAGGGAAGATTAGAAGAACAAAAGAAGGTAGAAGAAGGGATGATACTTATCATTTTTGGAAGAGTAAATCAGATCTCTTCGGCCATTCCATTTAAACTTTTGAGGGGTCAGTCTAGAGTCCTCACCATTGCACTGTTCCAGTAGTAATATGCCTTGAAGGAGACTTGGAAAAATCGAAAGGAAGACACATTCTTCTTATGCACTACTTAATCCTAGATTGCATAGGCATACATCAACCCCTACAAGCTGTGATATTAATCCCCATAGTTACACAAAATTACAAAAGGTGCCATTAAAGACAAATTAATGGCCCATGAGATAAGTTTGCCCAACCAAATGTGTTTGGATCTGGATCCAAATCAAAACCTGTCTGGTCCAGTTCCTAACAATGGCATCAAGAAGTAGCATATTAATCTTCTTGAAAAAATCTAAATGACTTGCATCTTGAAATCATGCCTTGCAAGGTTGTAGGGGTGTCCAATGCTTTAGGAAGGGTGGTTTTTTGGTAATATTTGAAAAACCATTTCTTGGTGAGAGGTCCACCCTTCTAATTTCTAACTACTGAATCAAATGATCACTACTCTAGTGATGATGAAAGTGAACATGAGGTAACAATGTTTGGAGCAAAAGAGGATTTTTGCCTCTACTCATTCTCTACTACTGATTATTTAGGCTTTGACCTTTGATATACTTGTCCACACCCAAATTTTCAGCTTCAACATTAGAGTTCGATGGATTTGATACTGTAGTAGAATGGTTTTGAAATTTCACACATGAATGTTGTGGCTATCTGGCACACTAGGGAGGAGGGCTCGTCTGAGGAAGGTGGATCCGCATAACAATGTAAACAAAATTAAGATAAGTAGTGAGGAAAATCATGTCAAGCAGGTTTATCATGGCATGCATGGATTAATCATATACACTTGCAAGTCAAAGGCACATAGTAAGGATTAGGATACTTGCAACATGATTCATAGTGGAACATTAATGTGATGTGATACCACCAAGGAAAGACATAATAGCTTGGAAACTACATAATAGCTTGGCAAACTAGTAGTGCACCAAATGACTAAAAGATATAGAATGGTCCAATGATGACTTCTTACTTTATAAAAAAACATGGTTTTGGCTTGTTATGCATACATAATTCCAGAAGAAGAAACATGAGTTATGCCAAGCTTGAACTTTCCATATTTAGAAATGATTCTTGGGCTCAGAGCTAGTGATAGTGCTACTTTTCAGTACTATGATCAAGGAAGCTATAAAAGAAATAGAACACATGGATGGTTGGGAGGCATATAATCCTCATTAGTATCATTTGCATACTGTCCATCTAATTCAAAGCACCAAGACATTCATCCTATGGCTATTGTTCATGACCAAGGATCCATTCATATAGAAGGACCAAGCCATCAATAGGAACAATGTAGATTGCTTTATTACTAATCAAATAATAGTTGTTCAAAAAAACATCAAATTTTACTTCCATAATTTACCATCTCTTGAAAACTATTTAATGTATTCTATCATAAAAAGGTACCATGCCAAAATGCCATCTCTATTTCTTAAAATTGGATTTCAGATAACAAAAGAACCATAATAATACAAAATGGAAAAGTGGGAAAATAAAAATTACAACAACAGATTGCCAACTTGAAGAAAGAGTTCATGAAAATGGGAAAGAAAGACCACGAAAGTGCAAATACATAGTGAAAGGAGATAGACACATTCAAACCACAGGCATTCCAACTAACGACATATCTATTCCATTCAAGCTACCAATCCCATTTCACCCAGACTCAAGCTATTGTTGCTTCCCACTTCCACTTCACCTACTTTGTTTGAGTGATGATGACAATGAAGATGGAAGCATCGCAGATTTCATCATCTATCAGAAGCATGAATGGATTCCATGTGGTTCATGTCCATAGATAAAGAGGGAGAAAGAAAGATTGAATGAGGGGAAATAAGAACCAAGATTTAGAATAGAAAATATATCATAGATTTGATATAGACAAATCTAGATTTAGGCTTTAGAGATCTATATTTAGAAAGCTAGTGAAGGTGTTGAATTGTGAGCCATATTTGACAAGTGATATCAGATCATATAGCATGGATTGGACTCAGTATCCAAGTCAATGACGGATACTAGATTGAGAACTTATAGGGGGTTCAAAATTAGAATTGAAGATGGATCATAGATCCAAGATGGATTGTGGACTTGGTTGGGAATTAAAAGTCCAAAAGTGAATGTAGATTGGATCATAGATATAAATCAAGGAAAAGATTTGGATTGAAGGTCAGAGATTTGAAATAGGGAGCGACACCCCCATCAAATTCCACTAGGCTCAGGTGGGTTTCAAATAGGCTAGCCAGCAAGCTTGCTGGGAATATTTTCAATTGGTTTAACTGGAACTAGATTTAGTTTTAGACTGTGTATGGTAAATTTGAACCTGGTAGGCTTGAGTAGCCTAGACTACATTTAGTGAGCAAGAATTTGGTACGGCTAGGTTCACCAATTTAGGTTGATTCTACTAGCTCTTATTGGACTTTGTTGATCAAGGTTAGGTCTCATTCACTAGCTCTTATTTGACTTTGCTAATCAAGGTTAGGTCCAATGCATTAGGTTTAATTCAGCTAACGAAGCTATGATTAGGCAAGCTGGTTACACTTAGACTATGAGACTTATGCTCAACAAACAAGTTAAGTAGGTTGAATGGGTTTAGACTCAGTAGACTTATTGGCTCTAGAATGGCTAGGTCTAGATTTAGTAGGCTCTGAGGCCTAGGTCGACTAGGTTTGGTTGGTTGGGTTGAGAATGGATTTAGGCTTGCAAGTTCTACATTTGGTAGGACATGGGAAACCACGCTTAGTGGGGCTGTGTCAATCAAATAGGTATTGAGAAATTGGGGTCTAGAAGTCTTATTGAGGTTAAATTAGGCATGTTTTGGCAAATAAGGCTATATGGAACCTACCTAATCTAAATTAGGCAGGTCCTATGGAACTAGGTTCGGTGAGAGCTTCCTAGGCTAAACAAAAAAGTTTTTAAGAAACTGAGCACTGTGTGACCTTCCTAAGCTAAATTAGGCAAGTTTCAATGGATTTTTTTTTTTAGACCTTCATAGGATAAACTAAGCAAGTTCACGGGGTTCAAGCTCTATGGGATCTTCCTAGGCTAAATTAGGTAGTTAAGCAATTGGAGTATGTGGATTTTAGGGGATCTCGATTTTGCACACTACTAAGATTAAATTAGGTGAGACCTACCTAAAATAGCAGCAATATGAAAACCTATCATTTTGGCTTTGATACCTAAGTCTTAGTGATCTTGGAAGTAGAGGTGGGCCCCAAAGGTCGAGACATGATGAAAGTTCCCAAGGTTCTCTTAAGTTGTGGTGCTACACAACCATTTCTACCCCTACCATGAGGTTATGTGTCCTCCATGTCAACCTTGGTTCAAACTATATTTGGAAGCTCTTTGTGGTTTGCTCAACAAATTGTTTGTTCTAAAATGATTGATTGATAATAGATAGAAGCCACTAGTGGAGTAAGACAATGAAGCAGGAAAATTAGAAAATGGACAAATTTAAATGTTGAACTGGAGTTTTCTTGTAGGTGGGCTAGAGAAACATGATTAGGATTGCTTGGATGAGAGTTAGTCAAAGGAAGATGACAATATTGGTAGAATTCTTACTAAAATGAGCTCATAAGACACTTAGAGTGAGATGAGTAAAATGAGTGATAAAAAAATGAAGAAATGAACTGAATTTAGCCAACAACTATGAACTTAAGAAAACCTTTGATCAGGCTAAATAGAGTATGATAGACTTGCTCTAAGCTTCATCAAGGTTAGCTACATCTAGTATGAGTTAAAGCTAGAAAAAATGGTTGCTAGGTAGATTGGGAGTGACCTAGTGACAAGGTCCAACAGAGTTGGATTGGCACCAAGCATCTGCAACTTTGGGGGACCTAAGGCTCGATTAGATGAAGTGTAACAAATTTGATCTAAAATTACTGGTACAAAAGTGAGCTAGAAATCATTTTTAGAAAATAGGTCCCACTGAGCTCAATCTAATTAATTTGAGCTGAAAAATGAGCTGAGGTGGTCCTTAGTTAGTTGGAAACCTCTATTTAAGGGGACTTCAAATCGATCCAGATTGAAGCCGAATTACACCTAATTGGCTAGTTCTTGAAATTTTCTTATGAATGAATGGTAAAATTTAAATTGGTGAGGGTGTCAACCTAATGGATTGGTAATTTATTGATTCTAGGGTGGCACCAGACTTAGGGGAGGCCAAATACGATTAGAATATAATTTGAAATTGTCATAAAACGCTTATAGTGAAGGGTAAAACTACAAAGTAGAGGAGTGGAAAATTTGGAGTGCTTATGGATGTCTCATTTTGCTACTAACCTGATTAGGAAGCCAAACTTAGTGGCTATCAAATTTTTCACACAAAGAAATGACTTCGGATCGTAGAAATGAATCAGTTTTAGAAAAGTTGTTCTAAAAAAGAAGTGAAGCAAGGTAATGAGACCTTTATCACTTCAATAGAGAAACTAAACCAATGGCACATTTTGCAAAAAAGCAATTTTGAAAATGGGTTTAAATAAAAGATTCAAGTCTAGCCTCTTAACCTAAATGAGCTGAACCAGGGGATTGCAGCCCTTATCGCCATGCAAGGAAGTAATGAAAGAAAAATGCCCTAGTTTAGAAAGAATTTTAAAAATGGATTTGAAATCAGTTCAAGTAGTGCAGTGTTACCCCTATCAGTTTGAGAGAGAAATGGTGAAGCAATAGAGCAAACCATTTATCACTTCAAGAGAAAGAACAGCTGAAGCAAAGGGAAGAAACCTATTATTATTTCAAGAGATAGAAAGGGTGAAGCAAGGGAGTGAATCTCATATTGCTTAGGCAGAAAAATTATTGCATTAAGGTAGTGAGACCTTTATCCGTGGAGCAAACAAAATTTGTAGAAAGGGGGAAAACCCCTTCCCATTATGGTGATGAAACCTTTTTAGAAAAAACGCCCTAATTTTGAAATGTTGAATGTTTTTTACGAGAAGGAAGTATTTGGTAAATTGACTCAACCCCAAGTCTGAATAGATTGTTGAAAATAGTTGAAGATTCTCGGATGAATATTTTCATATTTTTTGTCTATCTATAGTTCTAAAAAATTGAAAACCTTGAAAAGCATTGATTTGGATAGTTCTGAGGGTCCAGAGGCTGGATGGCACGATCTTGTGCATTCAGACCTTAGTTCCTAGCATTGAATCTAAGTTTTTCAATTAACAAATAGATTTAGAATGGAAGTAGATGACTGATTTGATAGAAAGTTAAGTTTTAAAGATCCACATTCAGAAAGTCATACTAGATCAAGGTGAAGGTGTTGGACTTTGAACCTAGATTTCACAAGTGATACTAGGTCGTAGAGCAAAAAATTAGATTGAGAATCTAGATCGGCCAAGTGATATTGATTGGGTGATTTAGATTTCGGATTGAGGATGGATCATATATTCCGAATTTGGAATTTGGATTGAGATCATATTCTAAAGTCCAAAACAAATTGCAAATTAGATTGTAAATATAGGTTTAGACAAAAGCATTGAAGGTTTGATATCTAACATAGGGAGGGACATCCCCCGGTATGTGTGCCATTGGATCATGTGGTTTAGACCAGGCTAGCCAATAGGCTTGTTGGGACTGGTTTCAATCGGTTCGATTGGAATTTGTGCTCAAATTTGGTAGTCCTACATAAAAATAAATAAGACCAAATTTATCCCCAGTAGGGTGCTTCATATTTTCCTTAATAGGATCCCAGTTCAGTTAACTAAGCCAATTGGTTTGTTAATTGGGCCCAGGTCACGGAGATCTAGGCTTAACAGACTAAGTTAAACAAGTCAACTGGGTTCATACTTAGTAGGGTCATTAGGTCTAGATTAGATAGGTCTAGGTTTAGTAGGTTTTGAGGGTCTAAGTTGGTCTAGCTTAATCAGCTAGGTCAGGTTGGGTTTAGCAAGCCCAAAAGTTATAAATTTGACAAGTCATGGGAAACTAGTTTAGTGGGATCCACTAAGTCTAATTAAGTAAATTTTGAAAAATTAGGGTCTATGGGCCCTATTAAGGTTGAATTAGGCAAGTTTTGACAAATGGATGTCTATGGAATCTACCTAGTCTAAATTAGGCAGGATTTAAAAAGATAGGCTTTGTAAGACCTTCATAAGCTAAGTTAGTCAAGTTTTAAGAAATTGACTTCTACAGGACCTTCCTAGGCTAAATTAGGCAAGCTTCTAGGAATGAGTTCTATGAGACCTTTTTAGGTTCAATTAGACAAGTTTTAGGGGTTTTGCGCTTTGTAAAATTAGGCAGGTTTCAAGGAACTGGGTGATGTAGGACATGCATAGCCCAAATTAGGCGAGTTTCAAGGGATTTAAGTTCTAAGTACCCTACCAATAATAGATTAAGCCTGGCCAGCCTAAAATAATAGCAATGCAAAACCCTATTGTTTTGCATTCTAAATTAAGTTATGGTGATCTTGGAAGTGGAGGTGGGCCTGAGAGGTTGAAACAGGATAAAGCTCCCAAGTCACTCTTGAATAGTGGTGAAATAAAAGCATTTCTAGCCCTGCCATAAATGTCACCATTTTGAACAAGTTTGCCATTGAAACTGCAGAGGCCATGAGCCCAGCTAGATTGATCTTGTTTTAAATCTTTTTGGTAACTCTTCCTAGTTTAATTTTGAAGGGTTTGAATTGGGGTTTTCACTAGGTGAAAAAATTAGTAGAATTCCCATTAAAATGAGCTTAGAAGACACTTAGAGAGAAATGAGTGGTTAGAAATGGAGAAATGAACTGAATTTAACCATTGTGGGATAACTATGAGCTCACAAGGAGCTATGATTAAGCTGAACAAAGTCTGACGGATTTGCTTTAAGTTTGGTCAACGTTAGCTATATCTTGTCAGAGCTAAAACTACCAAATGTACTTGTCAAGTATATTGGAAGTGACCTAGTGACGAGGTCCAATAGATTTGGAATTGACACCAAGTGTCCACGAGTTATGGGGTGCTAAGGCTAGGTTAGATGAAGAATGACAAACTAGAGAGCTGGAAATGATGCTTCCTTTGTCTAAGGAGAGTTCACATCAATCTTGATTGAAGTTGAATCACCTAATTGGTTGGTTCCCAATGTTTTCATAGGAATGAAGGTCAAAATAGTAAAATGGTCTAGGTGCTAGCTTAGTAGCTAGATAACTTACTGAATGCAAGATCGCACCAGCTTAGGTAAAGATTGAATAAGAGTCTAAGACATATTAAGGCTATTTCTAGATAGAGAGCCAATACAGACTTGAAATGTGGTACTTTGAAAAAGGTTGAAAATCATCGAAGAACGTCCAAGATGGTCACAAAATTAGGATGAGGGTAAAATAGAAAATAAGATGAGTGGAAAATTTTGGGGTGTGTACACGATTTCACCTTTTATATCATGAATATGTCACCATCATACATTTTACTTTGAGTCGTCCAGGATCCATGTTCCAGATCTGGTCCCTTCAATTGTTCACCAATGTATAAAGTGGATCTGCAGCACTGAAACCTTCACTATCCATGTTGATGATCCCAAGGAAAAGTGAACATTTGTTTGCCATGAATGGACATCCAACTTTTTATTTGCATCTACTTGCCATTTGTGTATACACATTTGTGATTTCAATTTTCAAGTCTTTAATTCATGGCCATATTTCAGCACAACAATTTGTCCTTGTCCCTTTTTTTTCTTAAGAAACTCCCCAAGAAACATTGAAAAGTAAGAGAATGACATAAATACAAGCTGATGAGCTTGAATCCATCAATTAGAATTGCCAAAATTTGTGCATATTCAAAAGCAAGATTAGTTTTCACCCTTATTAGTGACTCCACTAAACAAATCAATAACGACACCAGTGAGAATCCAAAAATCCTATAAGTTGACCCAAGTCTTTTGACAAATGAGAGGAAGAAAATTATTGACTTCCTCACAAGTCATCAAGAAGCATTCTTATGGGCTTCCAATGATATGCCAGCGTTTGGTCCACAATTGGTTGACCATTAATTATCCCTTAAGCCCTAATGAAATGAGAAAAGAAATTTATTGACTTCCTCACAAGTCATCAACAAGCCTTCTCATAGACTTGCAATGATATGTTAGGGTTGGACCCAATTGGTTGAGCATCAATTATCCATTAAGCCCGAAAAAAAAAAAAATCATTCAAGCAAAATCTGTGGAAGTAGGATCCTATATTAGAAAACCAGTCAAAACGGCTTCAAAGATTTGTTGAAAGTAGACTTCATCAACCTCATTGGCTACCTTGACTGGTTGGCTAATGTTATGGTTGTCTCCAAGAAAAATGGCAGTGTCTGCCTTTGCATTGATTTCATAGACATCAACAAGGTTATGCCAAAAGATGATTACCCACATCTTTGCATTGATTTCATAGACCTCAACAAGGTCAAGCCAAAAGATGATTACCCACATGCATCATCGATCTCTGGTCGACAATGCTGCAAATTACATAAATGTTCTTTATAGACATGTGTTCTAAGTTCAATCAAATCAAGCTAGTTGCAAGGACCAACTAAAGAGTTTTCCTCACAATATGAGGCACCTTTTGTTATACATTAATATCGTTTCAGATAAAGAATGTTGTAAGAACTTCTGAGAGTTATACCAGTATTTTTCGTTACCAGTTACCAACAACACAACACAGAAGTAGAGCACACACATTCTAGCTAGTTCAATCCCTAGGGACAAACACTCCCAATTTTTCCTTGTAGACAACCGAAGGGCCATGAATTTATTGATGCTCACGGACTTACCATGATTAATGGAACAGCTCCTTTCCTCAAAAGAAAATTACAGTTCATAGAGATATTTTAATAAGGTGTACAAAAGTTTCCATTATTGTCCATACTCTCGTTGTTCTCACAAGCATTTGCATTATTGCTGTTTTTACCTGACATGTTGATTCTGCAATATCAGTTTTTATTTGCATTATTAGTCTATTTGGACTTCATCCTTTTTTTTTAACACATGAAGTTTTTCTAAAAGACGAGATTCTTCTTGTTGGTCGGTATGAGTCCCAACTTGCCTATCTTCTATGGTGTGCTAACATGGAGAACTTTTGAGCCAAAAATCCCCAACAACTCTACTGGAGTGGTGGGGGGAGAGAGAGAAAGAAAGAGATTAGTCTGCAACCAAACTTTGAGCGGAGCAAAAATGCAATTGGCACGCATTGGGTGTTCAGAACTTTGTCAAACTATATTGTGAGCGCAAGGCAAGAGCAGAGGTAAGCATGGATTGCATGGGGCATATGCCCCACAGAGCCCATTGTAAAACCTTGTTTTTAATGCTTAAATTTAAGTATATTTAAGTCTAATTATATAGGTCAGCCCACATTGAAGATTTGTTACCTATATATTTAGGGCCCCATAAACAAAAATCTCTAGCTTCACCCCTGGCACGGGACTCATAGCTTCTTAAGGTTAGAGAATTTAACGAAGGTGCCAAAAAATCACACTATTGAAGAGCCAATATTCCCAGCCTTGCCAAAAAATCCAAGTTTAGAAATTGTAAGAGCTGCAGAATACCAGCCTTTCCGACACTCAATTTCAACAGTTCGGACCAAACTAGGCTCCGCTGCACCCAGATCAGGCTACCAATCAGATGTCCCTCAAATGCAGTTTCTTTTTTTTTTTTTTAATACAAGTTTTAAACACAAAAAGTGCCATCCAAACATGGACTTCGGTGGGGGATACCTAAAAAAAAGTTGTACAGTTGAGAATATATAATGCACCAATTAGTTCCAAGAGTGATCCACACCCTTCTTCCGGAGCTTTCTTGTTGAAAGTGGGAGATGGAAAATAAATCACAAATCATCATATAACACAGCGCATCGCCACAAGCCCCTCTTTGGTTATCCTCCATACATCTGTTAGAAAAGATAAAAATTAACTGACAAAATTAGCTAGTAAGACAAGATAAAGTAATTTCTTGATGAATAACAATCCAACCTTGCAACCCCACAATCCCTTTTTGAAGGTAAAGTTTAAAACCAATAAGGATTAGTTGCAGATGAGAATGGATAAAGAAATTATATCCATTTTTTATAACTTTGCAAACTCAAGTTAATTTTGGATTGCCTGTACCTGACGCTAGAAAGACATTTCATTCACCGTTTGTCCCGGAATTAGTAAGGAAAGATCAATAGAATATTGTTCATCACTATAGGATCTGTAACTGAACGAAACATGTAATACAACGATTCGACCTACGCAGCCATCTGAAGACCGAAGAACTAATACCTGCTGAAATATGTAATGGCTGGTTTGATTGTATATTAAAAAAACTAAGGAAAGCTGTCATTCTATCCTGTCAACTTGGAGGCGTTTCAGAACAGAAGCTATTGTTCCCTGTAAAATGTCAAGCATGAAAAAACAAGAATGAGATGCAACATTTCAGAGGACATGAAACCAAGTAACAATCAGAATAGTGTACGATGCCAATTAATTTGTGGTAAAAGATAACATCCACCCAGTAGAAGAACAAGGTTGATCCTCTATAATAGAACTCACCTTGCAGTCCATCCAAATGCTTGTCGTCTACCATGGACATTGTTTTTACTCTTATTTTGTGTATCTTCAGTCATTTCACGTTTGATGTCTAATCAAGCTTTGTCAAGACTCAAGAGTTCACCCGTAGACTCTTCATAGATGAAACAAGTAGAAGAAAACTGTGTCCGAATAGTGGAGACGCATGATCAGCCATATGAAATAATGGACTCTAGGGCAAGTTAGATTCTCATTTTATGTGCACTTACATTCACCACTTTTTCTGTATCATGGCAAGTTCCAGTTCTACCACTTATCCTGTTAAGCCCATCAACGAGGAATACCCCAATTGGAAACAATGAGCAACAAGAAAAGAACTAGCTACTATATATATATATATATATATATATATATATATATATATATATATATATATAGGATATGCACATAAGAACTCCTCAGAAATCCCAACTGCTACTTTAAGGAACATTATCAAGAACACAGAACCAAGAAAAAGCTAGATGTGAGCCCAAAACTTCTTGCTTAAAGAGGAACGAAAAGAATACCACCAAAGAACAGCTGTCATAGAACTACAGTTAAGCTCATCCAGATAATGCAATTTGAAACAAGGTGATTATCAATGACATTTGTCAACACAATGGGTCGCTTGTAGACTCACAACCCAAATTGGTACCCAAAAGAAATGATAATCAAAACCTTCAGCACAAATGTGTTGTGTATAGACTGAAAAACATCCAGTTCTACTACTAACTTCTATCTGGATAGGAAATTTGAACTAATATCATAAACCACTGCAACGAATATCATGTCTTCTTTGAAGAAGACCTGATGTTTATGTTAAAAAAATTAAAATGAAAAAAAAAACCAACTTTTTGTAAAACGAAAAAAAAAACAACTTTTTGTGTCTTTTGAAAAAAATGACAAAATGAATTTAATGTATTTTTGGCATTTTGAACTTTTTTTTTTGTGTGTTACTTTTGCGTTATTTTTTCTTTAAAGTTTAAAAGTTTAGGTTAAATTATTTATCTTTATTTCTGTTCATTACTATTGTCACAAATATCGCCCTTAGAAAAATTTCGGCAAAGTTTTTCTCGGGTCTCTTTCAGCAAAGTTCTTCTCGAGAAAATCTCGACAATTTTGTAAAAATTAAAAAATCATAAAAACCTTAGAATTAAAAAAATTGAAAAATATTAAAATCTCAAGAAAAAATTGTGATAAATTCGACGAGATTTTTATTTGTGGAAAGATTTTCAAAATGTCATGACTTTTTCCCATTTTTTCTTTTTATTTCATTTTCTGGTAAACATCACGCGATTTTCAAAAATCTCATGATATCTGTGACACTTATTACTAAAACATCTTTTTTATCATTTTCTCTAGTTATCATTTATGTTTTTTTATTAATTTCTCATTTATCTTATTTTTATCTAATTTTTAGGATTTTTTTAAATTACCAAAATTTTTCTAAAATTTTCTCATGGAAAACAACTTTGCCGAAAAAGACTTGAGAAAAACCTCTCCCTCAAGAACCCAAGAACAACATATATCACAATGTCGTATACCAACAATTTGCAAAATAGTATATTACAATTAAGAAGAGAGATAAGCATTTAAGTTCTAAAAACGTCCAAATTCACACATAAATTATGTGGTGGATTGTAGATTGCAAAGCAATATAATATCTTTCTGCATCTTCTTTCTAATACCATAGCTCTATATCCACTTGATTATTCATCTTGGTATAATAGAAATTGACAATATTCCTAACAAGCCAAAAAGAGAAGAAAGAAAACACTACTACCTGCTGAAAGCCTGAAACCATACCTACAACATAAAAGATGGCATCAATGAGCAGGTTCAGCCAAGAGGATAAGGCATACCCCACAAAGGAACAAGGATAACTGTCATACAACATAAATGAATATAAATAAACCCATAGTTCAAGTAGATAAAGAATTAAGCCAAAAGAATTTTCAGAAATATCACACATTTTTCTTGAAAAAGAAAAGCTCACAAAATTTTGAGAAAAACACCAAAGTAAAATTATCACATTTATTTCACATTTGTTAGGAAAATTTGCTTTCTAATATATCTTAATTTTTTTCCTGTTTCTTTAGTTTAAGAACTATTTTAGACTTTGATTAATGTTTTTGTAAGAAAAATAGTAGAAAACTTAAATTTTATAACCTATGTCACACGGGTACTCGTATGGTACGGTTACGGGTACGGCCCTGGGTACGGCAGGATACTGCATTGACCATACCGGGTACGGTCAACGTACCCAAGGTCATTTTTGACCTTTTTTAGACTCAGTCAAAGTTGACTGAGCCCAAATTTGTCTGATTTTAATGTTAACGATTTTTACATTTTCACTTTTTAAACCATTTTAACGTTAACATTTTCGAAACCCTCATTTAATGTCCCACTTCCCTCTTTTTTCTTCATTCTTGCTTAGTAGTGCTGGGATTCATTTTTTGCTTCACTAGCTCCTTTATCTTGTTATGTAAAAGTTTATGTTGTTCCTTTGTTTGTGCTTTTCTGTACACGCGTGATTTTCTTCGGCCTCAGTTGAGCATAAATTTGCGACTGAGGAGAATGAGAATAAAAAATGATAAGTTTTAGATTATGATTTATGAATATGTTATTTTGTTTGTACTTTTGTTATATATATGTGCGAATATGTTATTCTGTTTGAAATTTTTTGACATATATATGTATGTGCATGTGCCGTACCCCCGTACCCAAGTTTTTTAAAAATTGTCCGTACCCGCACCAACACCCGTACCTATGTGACATAGTTTATAACTTTGTCCATTATTTTTATATATTTTTAAATTTTTTTAATTCCTGAAAATTTGAAATTTTACGAGAAGACAAGATTCCTGTTTACGACACAAGAAAAACCAAACAAAGATAATCCAAGAACGAATAATGGTCATGCAAACAGAAACACTATAGGACCATTGAAGATATAGCTCACGTAAAATCTAGGATATCATTGTCAATATGAATTTCAGCATATGATGTGCTTAACAAAATGTTGATATAGCCGCATACATGAAAGCATAAATGGACAATAGCAACACGGATTGGCAATCTAAATATATTCTCAAAAAATACACAGCTTCAATTTTTTCCCTAAGCCATCAGAAGAGGCCCTACCATCACATGTTTACTTCGGCAGGCCTTCAGTAAGCAAAACTTTGAGATCTCCATTTTTCCACCTTCGACCTTGTGCTAAGACATGAACAGTTAGTGGCCAGGGATCTTTCTCATCCTTCAACTTGTTGGTACTAACAAGGTGCACCTACCAAATGAACAACAGTACAAGGCCATTTTATGAGTTCCTCGGAAATTAGGCTATATATATTCATGACCAAGGTTGAAAAAGCACACAAGTCAATGATGGGCCGTCAACCAATATGTGTCTGTGACACAGAGAGAGGAAGATAGAGAGTGTCTTTGTGTGTGTGTGGTGTGTTCAACTGGATAGATGGAAAAAATTTCCCTTTCCACCACAAATTGCACTAGTCATTGTCAGTGTTAGGTATCAAAATGGAAAGTCAGCATAGTTGACTTTGGCCAGCATCTATAATGTGGACAAATCCAGCATCGCAAGCAATTAAGGGCCTATAACTGCTCTGACATGTCGAAATTGAGCATCACTGCAGTGTGAAATCAGTAACCATGCAATTCTGCAAACATCAATTATTGACTCCATAGTTGTAGTGTCCAAATTCTCCCTAAGCACTATATCTTGACATCACTAAGAAGAAAGAACCCATGAAATCACATCATGTAAGCAATCATGCTGGTATAAGACTTAAAATCACAGAAAATCTTGGATACCTTTATATGTTAGTAATGTTAAAACATATAAATAATCGATTATCACCATAAGAAGATGAATATCAGATTTCGTTAAAAAAAGGATACAAGTTTTGAAATAGAAAAGTCGTTCAGAACACCAGAAGAGGTTTGAAGCAGACCTTTTTGGATGAAAGAAGCTACAGATGGGCTTGAACTGCTTTGGAATTTCAGGATATTTATAAATATACATTTGTGAAAGAAAATGTTTAACTTGAACTAAAACTCAACTAGGTCAAGCCTTTGTCTGTAAAGCTAGGGAAAGTTAGAAATGCATCAATGGAGAAGATGTTAGGCAGTCCATAACATAAAGGCAAAAGAAAGACATATGATGATGGCCAAGTCAAACACCAAATTTCTCCAATCAAAAGAGTGTTATGTAACGCACTTAAACTAATCTGTAGACAGGTTAGTTTCATATAAGAAAATATGACACTCCAGCACCAAATGATCAACACCTAAAATATCAATGTAAACAGTAAAAGACTAATTTTTGTGTACAAGAAACTTTCAACGATGTAGTTTCCACATTGAATAGACATTATTATATGGAAGGTAATAGCTACCAAGTAGCTATTGTCCTTCCTCCCAGTTCTAACTCTCTGTCTTAAGCACACAGAGTAACACAAAGCCAGCTTCGAAAGTAATCTCATTCACAGAACTAAAAACATAAAAGACATGAACAAGGCTGTGTTAGGCCCATGCCTAACAACCCCCCCCCCCCTTTTTCGAGAACACCTTGTCCTCAAGGTGTGAAACCTGGGAAGCGCCTGGCAATCTCCTCCGCAGGCTCCCAGGTTGCTGGCATGTCTTCATTGTGGCCCTGTATTTCAAGCATTTCCTGGTGGCATCTGCATCTACACTTGAACGTACTGTTGTTCCCAACCACTACATCGAAGACAGGCTGCATCTCCACACCGCACCTCAAAGCACAGACAGATTTCTCACATATGAAGTTGTGCAATGATCCAATGTCAATCAACACACTTACCTTCCAGCCACGCAGTCGTCCTTCAATTCTCATTGGTTGGGGAACCCCATCTCCTGTGAGATCATGCAAGGATATCTCTGGTGGTGCCTCTTCTATCGAAGTTGTTGTGTCTTCAGTTGTGAGGGTCTCTTCTTCTTCATTACCGGGCTCCTCCCTTTCTTCAACCAAATACATATGTAACCACCTGCAATTATGCCCTGGTGCCCATGGGCGAGCATAATGGAAGTAGATGCCCTGTCGCTGCTTTTCCTTTATTTGTTTGGGCATCAAATGCCTCACCACTTGTCAAGGCAGGTTGCTAGTCTTAGCTCCAATCGCTGCATAAGGGAGAGTTTCTGCCTTCATCGGACACTGTTGAATGGTCCTAGCGTCAGGCCAATTCCTGCCGGTTATATGCAGTCACCCGTATTTTTCCTCCACCGTGCAAGCGGGGTTTCGAAGCATTTTGACAAGGTTTGAGGTTTCATCGCCTGTACTTCGATTTGTAACTCATCCTTAAGACTTCTGGCAAACGCCCCGATAAGGGCCTCCAAGGGCCAGCCAAGAACCATATTCGTAAGTGCCTCGAAATTTTCTTGATACTATACCATCATGCATGTCTACCTAATTTTTGAGAGCTCGACATTATAATCGAGGTAGGTTGAAGGCCAAAGCAAGCAGTGATCTCCCTGATGAGGGTCTCCAATCTAGCTTCCCATGGTGCGACAGTAGCCAGCAATACCAATGGATCACCACTCCTTCAAAGTAGACAGCCGCTTGATTCACCCTCTGCTCTCCCACAATTTCCTGGCACTCGAAGTACTATTCTAATCGGAACAACCAACTAATGGGGTCATCTTTGATGAACCTCAAAAATTCCATCTTTGAAGGTTTCCAAGAAGATCCCCTTGCTCCATTCAGCACCTAGCTATTTCTCCTTCGATCATCGGTCTGCATCTGCTCTGAACTAAGAGAGTGTTGTGTACCTTGTCGAAGGCTTTCACGTAGCAGGGTCGCCATTGTCTGGTGCTCAGTGATCAAGGTCTCCAAGCATGGGTCCATTCCGTCCAGGCATTGATCCATTAGGTGCATCCACCCCTCCAAGCCCCCTATTGCCGCTTCCACCATGATTCTGATGGTGCTCCACCGCCACCATTGTGTCCCTTGCTGTGATTTCTCCGCCATGGTGTTTGCGCTCTGATACCTTGAGAGCTATCAAGTAGCTATCGTCCTTCCTCCCTGTTCTAACTCCCTGTATTAAGCACATAGAATAACAAAAAGCCTAGCTTCAAAAGTAAACTTATTCATCATTAGGGTTTAATCTCCCTTAAGGTGCATATATATGTATCTTGTGCGAGTGGGTGGGTTTATTACATGGCCTAACTAGTAACCTGACCAGTGAACTACATCAGATTTTTGAAACAAAGACAAAACTAAAATCGTAAAGACAATAACAAGGCTGTGTTAGGCCCACACCTAACAAAAGGATGAACATTATCCTCACAAAGGCCTTGTAGATGCACATATTTGAAAGCTCACATTGCAAATTCATTTGCCTTATGCAGCATTTGCATGCTGAACAATAAAGTAAGTAGTTCAGAGTAGCAAGCAGACAAGCCAAGATTTTGAAAGTACCATTTATCTGGACTCCCAGATTAATTTTCTGAGCATAGGAAATGGACTTCTAGGAAACAAAAAAAAAACATAAATTATAACCAATCCACTTGAAAGCAAATAGACCACACACTTACAGATATTGGATGTTAAAGTAATTAATAATATGAGATAATGATTGTTGTTCCATTTATAGTTGTTGTGCAAAGGCCTGTTGCCCCAAGCTCTCCATTTTCTCAGCTAGTCTCCTAAGTCCCTCCGTACGGTTTGCTAGTTCCATGAGGACCTTCATTCTCTTGAAAGAGACATTACTAGGCTTCAGACCCATATCAAGCATTTGAAGGAAGCACTTCTCCAAGTCAAGTAGCCTACCAAGATCACATAGCATGTCAAACAAAATATCTGAGACAAGGATACAAGAACCAAATCCCTTCTCGATCATGTCATTCCAAAGTGTGAGACCCATTTCTGCTTTCTCCTGCCTGCGGAACATTTTCACGAGGAACATGCACGATTGGGTATGAGGTAGGCATCCCGTTCTCATCATCCTCTGGTACAAGATCCATGCACTTGACAAGTTGTTTGACCAATAGAAACACCGGAAAAAGAGATTATAAGTCGTAGCATTTGGAGACACGCCCTTCTCCACCATTTCATCAAGCAATGTATAAGCATCCCCTAGCCTTCTAGCAATGCAAAAATTCCGTATGGCAGCGTTATAAGCAGCTGTATCAGGACCACAACCATGTTCCCGCATTTCTTTGAGAATATCACAAGCCTTATCAGGCTGACCAACCAACCCCAAGCCCCCAATAATACTGGTGTATGTCAGCAAGTCCGGGTAGATCTCCATCTCCCTCATTTCAGCTAGAGTTTTGTAAGCCTTCTCCATTTCCTTGTTCTTGCACAAAACATCGACCAAGCAGTTGTATGAGACTATATCCGGCCTGCACCCCAACTGAGTCATCTCTTTGAAGAAGCTCTCCGCCTCTTCTACAGTCTTCCAACCAGACAAGAGAATGTTAAACGTGTGAAGGTTAGGCCGAAACTCATGCTTCAGGTTGTGGTAGACATTTCTAGCATCATCCATTCTCTTTTCTTGGCAAAGGGTCCTAATCAGGGCATTGAAACAGTCCGTATCAAATTCCCCAGGATAATACTTCCTAAACTTATTGAAGCTCTCAACTGTAGTCCTCACAGAGCACACCTTGGCAATCCTAGCAAGAACCACTTGCATTGTCCTTGTCGTGATCAAGGAACAGTCCTTGCAACG